>JAIUZE010047833.1:0-19709 GCA_022085475.1 Heliosperma pusillum | reverse complement strand
AACCAAACACTTGAGTATAGACTGTCACTTTGTGCATGATAAGCAACAACAAGGGTTTTTGAAAACTCAACATGTTCCCTCTAGTATTCTTATGATCTAAACCTCTTCTTATATCATCTTCATACTAACTTCTTATATTCTACATACCTCATTATTGTCACCCGTCTTCTCAGCCGGCTCCTCAAGTTGCGTCCTCTTTTCAGAGTTATTTACCTTATAAAATTAATTAACCAATCAAAGGCATGGCTGCTGGAAAGAACAAATGCAGAGGTTCAAAATGGTTAAGTCGTATTTACCTTATCGACTTGAGGTATCAAAACCTCAGCAGCATTAGGTACCTCACCCGTCTCCTCAAGTTGCGTCCCCTTTTCCGACTCATTTACCTAATAAAATAAACCAATCAAAGGCATGGCTGCTAGAAAGAACAAATGCAGAAAAAAAAAATCATATTTACCTTCTCGGCTTGAGGTATTAAAACCTCGACAGCAGTAGGTACCTCACCCATCTTCTCAGCCGTCTCCTCATGTATTGGCAAGGTAGTAGTGTCTGCCTCTTGGCAAATCTGTTGCACTACCTCACCCTTTTTAATGACATCCTCCATCATCTTCAATTCTTCTTCGGAAGGCTTGCCTCCAGAATTCATCTTCAGTATCACGGAGGCCAATAACTGAACTTGCACGCCCAAAATGTAGAATCAGCATTTTGTTAAAACAATAACATGTGAATTTTAAATGACAATAATAAATGGTACCATGTCAGTCTTCCCCTTATTTTTCTTCTTCTTTTTCGGGCTAGTTGTCCCATAATATTTCGTGACTCCGACATGTAATGGGATGCCCCTCAATCGACCTAGATGCTCGGGACGGCCGATTGCTCTAGCAAGAACGTCGTCACGACCACTCGGAGTGAATTTCCCTTCCGCAACCTCCTTCAGAACATTCTCCTATAATATATTAAATAAACTTAATTTTATTTTTGTTACTAAAATAAATAGATAGTCAGACATACAAGAATTGAGCAATAAAGTTATTAAAAACCCGTCTTAATAAAATAATACTTACTATGTTGGCCAAGACTTCCTGATCATATTCGTTACATGTCCGGGATCTTTTAGGCGTGTGCCCTTCTTTATAAGTTACGTGCCGATTCAAGTCAGTCACTCCCTTTGACACCTACACATTAACTCAAAAATAATATATGTATAAATGTATATCAAGTCCAAGTATGATTAAAAAAATCTAATATATAGATGCTACTTACGAGATTTTCTTCTATCAATCTGTAACCGCCTCGAGAACCATAATATACCCCCCGCTTCTGTGAAATGTTAGCACATACGTATGTGCTAAATGTAACATACGTATGTGCTAAATGTAACATGTCACGTGCCACAATTTTTTCAACCCGGCCCCTAATACCTTTTCCGGTCATCCAGTCACTATGACGATTCTTTGGAACGCCAATTAACTCCTCAGGAGAGAGATGAGCGTAACAATATGCAAGAGCTTCGTCTAATATAGCACGTTCAGCAATACAACCTTCTGGACGATACCGATTAGATGTATAGTCCTTGTACACTTTCATCAATCTTTCGAAAGGATACTGGTATCTCAAGTACACGGGCCCAAGGTACAAAATCTCCCTAACCAAGTGAGTGGTCAGGTGAATCATGATAGTGAAGAAAGAGGGTGGAAAATACATTTCAAAATGACAAAGAGAGGTGACAACGAGGTCCTGCAATGAATCCGCATCATCGGGATCGATGACTTTATCGAATATGGACTGGAAGAAGAGACAGAATTTGGTAATAGCATATCGTACCTTTTCAGGTAAAATGGAACGAATAGCCACGGATAGTAATTGTTGCATCAAAGTGTGGCAATCATGTGACTTTAACCCGGTGAGTTTTAGGTCTTGCATCGACACAAGGCTTTTGATGTTGGACGAATAACCATGTGGCACTTTAATTCCATTCAAGCATGCACAAAACTCTTTTTTCTCATTCCGTGAAAGGGTATAAGCTGCTGGCGGTAAAAATGTACCATTACCTCTCTTCTGTGGTGCCAACTCTAGCCTAATACCCATCATTTGCATATCTTCCCTAGCTGCGGCGTTATCCTTTGTTTTACCGGGAACATTCAGGAGGGTATTGATAATATTATCACAGACATTTTTCTCAATGTGCATGAAATCGAGGCAATGCCTGACCTCCAGGTCAGGCCAATATGGAAGTTTATCAAAAAATATGGATCTTTTCTTATACCCACGAGTAGACAATTTAGAGCCGTTCTTCTTCCCATATTTTATCTCAATATGCTTTACTTTCTGATAAACTTCATGCCCACTCAAAATTCTAGGAGGTTGACGAAGTTCTTGACGTCCATTAAATGCTTTCTGCTGCTTGCGATAACAATGGTCAGGATCCAAGCCCCTCCTATTTCCCAAATACACATACTTATGAGAACACTTCAAGTATTCAGACTCGATATCCTCCCCACACAATGGACATGCCTCTTTCCCATGCACCGTATGCCCAGAAAGGTCGCCATAAGCCGGATAGTCGGTTATTGTACACAATAACATCGCTCTCAAATTGAAAGTTTCATTCCTATATGCATCAAATACTTCTATCCCACTATCCCACAAAATTCGCAAATCATCTAAAAGAGGTTCCAAATAGACATCTATATTATTTCCAGGTTGTTTAGGGCCGGAAATTAACAACGACAACATCAAGTACTTTCTTTTCATGCACACATATGGAGGTAAGTTGTATATTGCCAACACTACTGGCCAAGTACTATGTTGGGTACTCATGTTTCCATGTGGGTTCATTCCATTAGTGGACAGCGCTAGACGTAAGTTTCTAGGTTCAATGCCGAACTCGGGATACTTAGCGTCGAACGATTTCCATTGCATACCATCTGCCGGGTGTCTTAGCTTCCCATCATTTATTCTTCCAGTTTCATGCCAAGTTAACATTTTTGAATCATTGCTATTCGCAAACATCCTTATGAATCTTGGTATCACTGGAAAATACCATAACACCTTAGCCGGGATTCCTTCCTTATCCTTATAACGCCACACAAAACAAACCGGACAATTGGTTAAGTTTTGATATAATTTTTGATACAATACGCAGTCATTTGGACATGCATGTATTTTCTCATATTTCATACCCACCCCTCTAATTAGTTTTTTAGCCTCATATGTCTTAACGGGAAGAACATTACCATCTGGAAGCATGTCGTTTATCAAGGCTAATAAACTAGTGAAACACGTGTCACTAACCCCATTTGCCCCCTTGATATTATACAACTTCACCACAGCCGACATCTTTGTGTACTTACAACCAGGGTATAGAGGCGCTTCAGACTCACACAACTTCTCATACATGTTGTCAAGGTCATCCAAATTAATGTTTTCATCTTCAAAAGCATTTGATTCATCATCTTTTTCTTCATTATCTGTAGACCCAACATTCAACTCGTCTGCTTCCAACTCAACATACTCGGCAAACTCGGGATCATCAGTTATCCTTTCGTATACCTCAAGATCATCTTCTTCAAAATTATTATCTTCCTCTAATGATTCCCCATGAAAAATCCAACGGGTATAGGATCGACTAAAACTATACTTTTCTAGGTGAATTTTAACGTCCGGAATAGCCATATACCTAATATTACCACATCTTTCACAAGGGCATGGAATACTAGAAGAACCATTCAAATTGTTCGCAACGACTTCATAAAATTCAGCTAAACCATCCTTATAGTTTGGGTCACTCATATTCGCAGCATTCATCCAAGTTCGAGTCATTTATCTACATTCGTAGTATATATAGTAAGCCAAGTAATTCAGAAAATCCAACTAATTAAAACTAATTCAATAATAAGCCAACTAATTCAGAAAATGCAATGTATAAGGCAACTAATTCACAAATAAACGAAATTCAGGAAATCAATAAAGAAAAATTATTAGAATACCTGATTAATAAGAAATAGCAGACGGAGATGATGACAAAGAGACGATCAGGAAATCAATAAATTATTAGTGTTTGTGGTTTTGTGATGCAGTATAATCGCTTTGTGTTTGTGTTTTTGTGTTGCAGTACAGTATTATTAGTGTTGTGTGTTTTTTTCATCTTTATTAACAAATATTGACAACGGTTATTATTCATAGTAAACCGTTGTTATTAGTTTACTTATTTACAACGGTTAACAAAGTTATACCCGTTGTTACAACTAACAACAACGTACAACAAAATCATATCCGTTGTTATTAATTTACGCAAAATTTTGCGCCAAATTAATAACACATTATAACAACGGGTTTGTTCGTGCCCGTTGTTATTACTTTTCCTTATTTCGCGCCAAATTAATAACAATGGATATAGAATAAACTGTTATTATTAGTTTATTTATTTACAACGGTTATTGTAGTTCACCCCGTTGTTAAAACTAATAACAATGTTCGAAAAACTAATACCGTTGTTATTAGGTTTAATAAAATTCCGCGGAAAAATAATTATCCATTCCACAACGGTTTTTCTTAATTTTCGTGAGTATGCGTTGTTGATGGGGCATTGTTATTGCATGAATTTGTAGTAGTGAACGGTTGCTTGGGATATCGTTTGGGAATTATATGTCTCTAATTGGTGGATTCTAAAAGAGACTTTGCTTTAGGGTAATTAAGCCGGTAACCAAAGTTTGAGGAGTATATGTCATAAATGAAAATCGATTCATTTTGAGTTTTAGATGAACTAGATGATTTGAATGGTTGTCTGATTGCAAAGTGATTGGTCATTTGTGGTTTGAAATTAGTAATTCTCTTTTATGCTTAAGGAATCATAGTTTGAGATTGAGAAATGTTCGTTGCAAGCTTTGGATAGTGAGTCCTCAGTTGTTATGGATTATAGAGTTAGAATGGTGAACCCATTTATCTTGAGGATTAGTAACCACCATAGTTTGCTAATGTGACTATTTATATTTGAGGCTTCGAGTGTAGTAATGATCGAATTAAGGATGTTATGGCGTATTAAAGAATTATTATAATCGATAATGGATCGTGGACTTTTCCTTGTCGTGAGATCTGGGATGAGGCTAGTTGGATCTTAGATAATTTTGTTTGTTGCTTTGATTGTGATTGTTGTAAATAATGTTTATGGAGTTTGGCGATTTAGGATAGTTAAAGTGTAATTGAGGTAAATTACATTCTCTTGAGGACTAGTTTATTAGAAGAGTTAGTGATGTCGAATTCTTGTAGAACTTCCTGCCGACTTCATCGTGATCTTCCTATCCCTAAGAGTTCGATTTGTTTCGTTTTTGCGTGTTTTGTATATATTTTGTTACCCTGAATTGTGTGTGAGATATGCGAGTCGCTCTATGTTTGTGTAATGTCTTGTTATTTTGATTTTATCTTTGAGAAAACCTTCAAATTTCCATATTGTATTTCTAATTTAACTTTTCAAAGAAGTCTAAAGATGGATTGTGTACCCTCTTTTTGGAGAAAATGGATTTCTTTTGCTTTTATATTTGGAGACGTCTGGTGACTAGTCCTGCACTTACTAACATTCGTTTTGATTTTCGATTTCACTATTTCGACATTGATTTGATTTTTGATAGCTAGAGTTCTCGTTCGCGACGGGCACTCTTGAGATCCGTAAGTAAAGTTTCACACTTATGAAAAATCTCTTCAAACCATTTTCGAGAAGAACCTCGTTTCATAAATGTGTCCCTTGTAAAAGTTTTCGTGTTGATTTTGAAAATTGATTCCTGTCTTTGATACTTTTGTTTTCTACTCTCAAGTTTCGAGGACGAAACTTTTTAAAAGGTGGGGTGATTGTAACACCCGCAAATGTACCCTATTTGTATTTTAAAATATTGTACGGATACTTTTCAGCAAATTTTAGTTTTAGTCTAGAATTAAATTTCCCGTATCTATTTTAGAAAATCCGAGTTTGTTTTCGGACTTTACTCGGGATTTCGAGTGAGTTACGTCTTAAGGCCCTTATGGGCTTTTTCCCATAATTTTTCCACTCACTCCCTTACACTCCCTCAAACCCTAAACTCCCTCACAACTCACTTCTTCTTCCTCATCTAGTAACCACCCAAAACCTAAGCTCCGTTCTTGCTGAAACTTATAATCGACACTACTCCTTCGTTTCTCGCTCAAATTCACTAAAGTTCGTCTTATTCTTTTCCTCTCATCGTCCTCTATCCTTATTGGTAATAAAATTACCGTCTTTCTCGCTTTTCAATTTATCCGTCTTTCTCAAAGGTGAATTATATTCATCATTTGTCGTCTTTGTTTAGGTGGAGACCTTCAAGATCCCGATAAGGATTACTATCTAGTGGAGGAAGGCTTATAAATCGTTTAAAGACGCATAAAGGTAACGGTGAAGGGTTACTCGATATCATTTACGTGTTTTAATGTGTTTTCTATGTTAGAAATCGTATTTAGAATAAGGTTAGTAATCATAGGAATTGTGTTGTTGATGATGGTTGTTGTTAGTTGATAATTGATATGAGAATTGATGGTTTGTGATGATAATTGATGATGGTTGTATGTTAAAGATAAGTCGGAAAAATGAGGATCGCGTGCCTGAGACCAGGACGCTGCCAGGGTCCGTGGACGATGGCAGCGTCGTGGGACGCTGGCAGCGTCGTCTGGCGCTGGCAGCGTTTCTTGCAGCCAGTTTTCCCAAAGTTGAACCTTTGAATTCTAGTTTCCGCCTTGACTTTCCTCGACCCTTTGGACTTAGTCTTCTTGCATTGATGATTTGTTTGTAGCCCTCTCCAATTGTCGGGTTTGAGTCTCGGGTCTCAAGTCTCGGGTTTGACTTTGACTTTTTTTGACTTCCGAGTTTGACTCTATAAGTTGACTTTAAATATTAATGTTTCGAATATATGTTAATCCCTTCGCTTGTATCGCATGTTTTGTGACGGTTTTTGATATGTCCCACTTTGAGTCGGTTTTACAAATGTTACGGTTTGAGCACTAATTTTCTATGTACTTTGTACTCTCATTCCCTTGGCTACCTCCACGTTCGTAAGGCTGGAATGTCGGAATGGGGAGTGTATCCTTACTGCTTAGTTGCATGTGTTAGTGGGCATATGACGACGTTGTTGGGAGGCGAACGCTTTGGGTTGATCGACCCGTCCGTCAAATGTTGTATACTTGCGAGGTGGTGTCATTGCATGTAGCGTACCGCTTGTTGTGAGGCTTGTGCTCTTTTCCGCCTCTTTCGTGAAGGTTGACCGAATTTGGGGTACTCGGCGTCTATGATTGACCGAGTCTTGGATGCGAAATGTCATCGCATGTCGAATCGGAAAATGTGATTCTGGGAGTCTGGCCAGATTTAGACTAGGACTGTATTATTATCGTCGTTCTATCAGGAGGAAATTAGTCTACATATACGAAATGAATTGAATCGTGTATGCGTTCAAGGCAATGATTTATCCCGTGGATGCCTTTTAATCATACTTTCATGTACACGGTGCTAGTGCGTGGCATTTACCGTGAGAGATGTCGTCAACGTATTGTATGTTTGAATGGATGGTTTTATGATTGATTATTTGTAATCTTTAGATGACTTGGCATGGTTTGTTTGTCGAGTCTCAATCTTATCAAACTTATGCCACTAACGGTGAGATGCAAGCCCTAGTGAGAGTGTATGGTTGCCTAAGAGTGTCATCCCCGAGTCTTTCTATAATATGATGGTTACGGATTTGTACTTCATATGCTCTTATCTTTATATATTGAATTGCCTATTTATCCTTCTCGTACTTCACATGTATATTTATATATGCATGCTTCTACTTTTGTATTTCCGTTTATGTACGTTTACTGTGATATGGCTGGGAGAACCCGGAGTTACTCCCCACTGATTGTGGCGTTCATGTTTTTCATGGATGAACAGGTTGCTTGATTGGATGGCTTTTTGCTTATGGTATTTTGGGTTCGGGTGTGACCTAGTGGGCGTTGGCCTGGATGAATCACCTCTAGACGTTGTTTAGCTAGTTTGCTATTAACTTTGATATTGGATAACATTTTGAGAAACTACGTCTCTTATAGTATTTTATACCTTGGTTTGTAATTATTGACATTCCTCGTACCTTTCTATTTGCATGTAAAAAGTTTTAAAAACATCGTATTTTCCGCTATATAAATCACATGCTTGTTATGTTTTATTTCCGCATTCGCGAGGGTTGTACAGTGTTCCCAAGAAGATACATATCGACCGAGATCCGAGGTTTGTTCGAGATTTTGGAAGGCTTTACAAGAAGCCATGGGTAGTAAATTGTTGATGAGTACCGCATTTTATGCCGCTACCGATGGTCAGACCGAGAGGACTATTCAGACTTTAGAAGACTTGCTTAGGGCTTGTGCACTCGATATCCAATCTAGTTGGGAAAAGAGTCTACCGTTAGTGGAGTTTTCTTACAACAATAGTTATCATGCCCCGATCAAGATGGCTCCTTATGAAGCTCTTTATGGAAGAAAATGCCGAAGTCCTATATGTTGGAATCAATTGAGTGATGTTCGTGACTTAGGCCCCGATGTTCTTGTTGAGACTATTGATCATGTGAAGGTCATTCGTGATAGAATGAAAGCCGCTCAGGATCGACAAAAATCTTATGCCGATATCCGAAGAAGACCGTTAGAATTTGAAGTTGGAGATAAAGTATTCTTGAAAGTATCTCCGATGAAGGGTGTTAAACGGTTTGGTGTTAAGGGTAAATTGAGCCCCAAATACATTGGACCCTTTGATATTGTGAAAACGATTGGTGCCGTTGCTTACAAATTGGACTTGCCCCCAAATTTGGCTAAGGTTCATGATGTATTCCATGTTTCTCAATTGAGAAAGTACGTTAGTGATCCAAGCCATGTTTTTCAAGCTGAAATGCCCGAGCTTGAACCGATTTTATCCTTTGAAGAGAAGTCGATCCGCATTCAAGATCGCAAGGATAAGAAGTTGAGAAGTAAAGTAGTTCCTTTAGTGAAAATCTTGTGGAGATGTGCCAATGTTGAAGAAGAGACGTGGGAAACGGAAGCTTCTATGCGTAGTAAATATCCAAGCCTATTCGTTTAAGGTATCTTTCTTTCGCTCAAGTTTCGAGGGCGAAACTTTTTAAAAGGTGGGGTGATTGTAACACCCGCAAATGTACCCTATTTTTATAGTAAAAATATTTTACGGATACTTTTCAGCGAAATTTAGTTTTAGTCGTGAATTAAATTTTCCGTGTCTAATTTAGAATTTCCGAGTTCGTATTTGGACTTTACGCAAGATTCCGAGTAAGTTACGTCTTAAGACGTTTTTGGGCTTTTCCCATATGTTTTCCACTTACTCCTTATACTCCCTCATAACCCTAAGTTCACCCTCATTCAATCTCCTTCTTCTTTGCTTCCTCACCAAGTAAACATCAAACCCTAACCTCCATAATTGTTCAAGCTTTAAATCATCGCTACTCCTTCGTTTCTCGCTCAAATTCACTCAAGTTCGTCTTATTCTTTCCCTCTCATCGTCCTCTATCTTAATTGGTAATAAAATTACCGTCTTTCTCGCTTTTCAATTTATCCGTCTTTCTCAAAGGTGAATTATATTCATCTTTTATTATCAAATTGTAGGTGGTGACCTCCAAGACCCCGACAAAGACTTCTTCTTGATATAAGAGGACATCGACGCGGATTGAAGACGCAAAAAGGTAACGGTGAAGGGTTACTTGATATCATTTACGTGTTTTATGTGTTTTCTATGTTAGTGATCGTATTTAGAATATGATTAGTAATCTTAGGAATTGTGTGTTCATGATAGTTGTTGTTAGTTGGTAATTGATAATGAGAATTGATGATTTGTGATGTTAGATGATGATTGTTGAATGTTGAACCTTAGTGAAATTGTGAATTTCGTGTGATATTGACCCTAGCCGGCCGACCGGCAGCCGGTCAGCTGACCGGCTGGGGAGTGGCTGATGTTTAATTGTGTTACGTAAATGTTTTGGTATATAATTGGTCTCAGCCGGTCAGCCGACCGGCTGAGACATACACCACATTTGACTTCATTTTCAAGTATGACTTTGGTCCCAGCCGGGTAGCCGGCAGCCGGTCCCTTTGACCGGCTGGGACACGCTGCTTTTTCATTTAAGTTTTCATATGATATATGATGCCAGCCGGGTAGCCGGTAGCCGGTCCACCTGACCGACTGGCACCCTGCTGGAGTTCCTTTCTTCTTTCTTTCTTAAATCTTAATTTATAATATTTCCGATGGTTCGTTTATCGTATAAATTTACGTAATGACTTTGAATATTAATGTTTCGAATTTATGATATTTCATTCGCTTGTATCATATATTTTGTGACAGTTTTTGATATGACCCACTTTGAGTCGGTTTTACACATGTTACGGTTTGAGCACTAATTTTCTATGTCCTTGGTACTCTCAATCCCTTGGCTACCTCCACGTTCGTAAGGCTGGAATGTGGGAACAGGGAGTGTATCCTTACTGCTTGGTTGCATGTGTTAGTGGGCATATGACGACGTTGTTGGGAGGCGAACGCTTTGCGTTGATCGACCCGGCCGTCAAAAGTTGTATACTTGCGAGGTGGTGTCATTGCATGTAGCGTACCGCTTGTTATGAGGCTTGTGCTCTTTTTCGCCTCTTTCGTGAACGTTGACCGAATTTGGGGTACTCGGCGTCTATGATTGACCGAGTCTTGGATGCGAAATGTTTATCGCATGTCGAATCGGAAAATGTGATTCTGAGAGTCTGGCCAGATTTAGACTAGGACCGTATTATGATCGTCGTTCTACCGGGAGGAAATTAGTCTACATATATGAAATGAATTGAATCGTGTATGCGTTCAGGGCAATGTTTTATCCCGTGGATGCCTTTTAATCATACTTGCATGTACACGGTGCTAGTGCGTGTCATTTACCGTGAGAGATGTCGTCAACGTATTTTAAATTTGGTTGGATGATTATATGATTGATTATTCATGATCTTTGGATGACTAGGCGTGGTTTGTTTGTCGAGTCTCAATCTTATCAAACTTATGCCGCTAACGGTGAGATGCAAGTCCTAGTGAGTGTATGGTTGCCTAAGAGTGTCATCCCCGAGTCTTTCTATAATATGATGGTTACGGATTTGTGCTTCATATGCTCTTACCTTTATATATTAAATTGCCTATTTATCCTTCTCGTATTTCACATGTATATTTATATATGCATGCTTCTACTTTCGTATTACCGTTTATGTACGTTTATTGTGATATGGCTGGGAGAACCGGGAGTTACTCCCCACTGATTGTGGCGTTCATGTTTTTCATGGATGAACAGGTTGCTTGATTGGATGGCTTTTTGCTTGTGGTATTTTGGGTTCGGGTGTGAGCTAGCGGGCGTTGGCCTAGATGAGTCACCTCTAGACGTTGTTTAGCTAGTTGCTAATAACTTTGATTTTGGGTAACATTTTAAGAGACTACGTCTCTTGTAGTATTTTATACTTTGGTTTGTAATTATTGACATTCCTCGTACTTTTCTAATTGCATGTAAAAAGGTTTTAAAAATACCGTATCTTCCGCTATATTAATCACATGCTTGTATGTTTTATTTCCGCATTCGCGAGGGTTGTCACAACATTGATTGATTTTCTTTGGTGACGTGACATCTAGCGACGAGTTCACAACGATTCTTTTTTCCTTGTTGTACGAATATCTTGCTGCTTTCTAATGAGTTGATCTTCTACATTGGGATTGTGGTGTTTGACTGTTTTGCTTAGTCACAAGGGTTCACTTTTCATTGGCGTCCTCTTGATTTTGAACGACAAATTTTGGTGCCATGATAGACATAGGCTCTGTGGGCATGACGACGACCGCTGGCTCAAGTGTTCCAAACTGAATCATTCATGCAAATTATTTATTTGGAGAATGAGGGCATGACTTAGCACTTTCGACATTCACATGCACCAAAATGCAATTGGATTCAGCGACATCATCTAGATCCAAGAGAATCTTCCCATCCTCGGCCAACTGCACTATTTTCTCTTTGAGGGTTATGCATTTCTCAATTGGATGACTCACAACCCTATGATATCGGCAATATTTCAGATTTGTTGTACGTCCAGCTTCATTTGGTCATTTAGACTCTGGAAGCTTAATTACCTTTTTCTCCAAAAGATCCTCTAACATCCCCGCTAGGTTGGAATCCGGAAAATGATACGTATTCTTCTCAAGCTCTTTCAAAGTTAGTCATGGCTTGCGCATATCGTTCGAGTACGTCGCCACCTTCTTGTCTGTTTTGGGTCGAGCCGAGATTTTCACCGGATTAGAAGTAGAAACTGTCATAACCTCATTTGAAGCGTTATTAAACGCCTTGTCACTTTTCTTAAACTCTTTTCTCTCCATCTTTGATTCCGAATAAGTGAAAAGTCATCCTTAATGGCTAGCGATGGTAATTTCCATGTCGTGAGCTCAAGTAGCTAAATCTTGGAATGTCCTTGGCTTGATGCCTTGGAGGATGTAGACTAGATCCAGCTTTCTTCCTTGGATGCACATTTCAACAGCAGAAGTCTCCAACATGCGGTCTTTACACTCAAGGCTTAACGCGCGCCACCTAATGATGTAATCGATGACGGGTTCATCCTTCCATTGTTTCGCGTTAGTGAGTTCAGTCATACTTACAATACGTCGCGTACTGTAAAAGCGATTAAGAAACTCTTTCTCCATCTCGTCCCAACTGTTGATCGACTCGGCGCTTAGATCCGTGTACCAATCAAAAGCAATCCCCTTCATGGATCGGACGAATAGCTTGACAAGGAGATCGCCATCAGTACCGGCAGAGTTACAAGTTTCAATGAAATGGGCAATATGTTGCTTGGGGTTTTCTTTTCCATCAATATGCTGAAACTTTGGCGGTTGGTAACCGAGAGGCATCCTCATGCAGTCAATTCTCTTAATATACGGCTTGACGTAACGGTGATTGCCAATGGAGTTAAAATTTCCGTCGAACTGACTTTTGAAGGCCTCCACGATCATCTTTTGGACGTCTTTGGCAGTAAACGAAATACCTTTGTCACAATCATCATCATCGTCGTTGCAGTCATCACTATCATCACTTTGAAAGGACGACGCGGGTCGCTTCTCCAACTTTTTCGTCAAGTTAGCAATCTGTTTGGCTTTCTTTTCGTTATCTTTCTTGAGTTCGTCAAGAATGGTTTTCATTTTGTTGAGTTGTTCCTCCATATTACTGCTCTCAATAACCATGACGGACGCCACCAAAGAATATGATTGTTCGCTCGACATCTCCCGGTTACGCTTTTGTGGTGACGACGGAGATGAATCGGTGCTACTGTGGCTATCCTCTACGGTAATGGCTCGAACAACGGGTTGTTGTGAACAGTCATATTCTCAAAAGTGCCGTACACCATCTCTCGAAATTTTGACGAAACAAACTGAGGGTTGTCGACTTGAACACGAGGAAGAGAACCAAACACAGGATAATCAAATGGCCTAGAGTCGCCGGCACCATATGACTCCTTGGAAGCATTGATGATGACGTTAGATTTGCGGGCCTCGTAGGCACGGATGCAGAACGGAGTTTCGCTGCAGTGTACGGATGAGGATGGACCCGGTCCTGCTCCTTGTGGAAACATTGATAGGGAATCGATCAGGAGATGCACCGTGACAGGTTATGCTTTCGTCATCAGATTTGGATGTCATCCTCTTCGACATGGCGGATATCTTTTTGGAGGCCATCGGAAAGACTGTTGTGAAATTTGATTGTGTAGAAAAAGAGATGAGTAGTAGAGAAGTCCCACCGGGCGGGCCAAATTGGTAACAAAAAATTCGTGTTAATCTATAAGTAACAATAGAAAAACACAAATAAAGATACAAAATAATAATTTTTATTGATCAAAGGATTTCGGGCACAATCTCTATTTATTCTTCTGATTAAATTTCTGCAAATTAAATATGTAGGAGGATCTTGATTTGAAGACTTAATTCTCCTTTGACAAATTGGATTTCCTCCTCTTCAATATGACTGCAACAGATGCTTGATGTCGGATCAAAGAGTAGTTAATATTCGAATCTAGATGACTAGAAATGAACACTTTCTTTTTCTCTAAATTTTTCCCTTAGAAGAGATTTTTTGTAGAGAGAATTTGGGGTTTATGGTGTATATTTGTGTGTGGTAATTTTGTGTTTTGTGGAGATTAGTCCCAAAATGAGAGTGTTTTCTCTCTTCTTTTTTTGTTACGTACAAAAGTTCCCAGAAGAAAACCAAAAACTTTGATCCTTTTTCCCTTTCTTTTTGTACGTGGACTTTTCCACTTCCTAATGTTACTGCTTTCCTCATGCATTTTGTTGAGTGGTTGACTCACTTCCTATTCTCATGCCAATTTCCACATTTTGTGTAACAAACCACATATTTGTTGCTGACCAACTCTTACCTTAGAAAATAAACCAATCATTATGATGAAACATGATGATACTCTTGTATCAAAAATGGATCACGTCTCCTATGCTCTTTATGCATGGTGCTCGTTTTCCTTTCTTTTTATTTTTGAGATACTTTTGGACTTATTAACCTTCGTCTAGTGGGCTTTAGTCCAACGAATTAGAATTTATGTCTCATGCTTTGTATGAAAAATATAGCATACTCATTTCTCGAGTGGACCGATTTTATATTTTTGAAAAGACGGACTGAACACCGTCATACTTGTTCAGGCTAAAATCCACCGACCCATTATCGAAGCGATAAATTTTCCTATATGTCAACATTTGACTTTTGACCCTATTTTGACAATGTAGGACATTTGTTATGTCTACAATCATCATCATCATCATCAAATATGAACTTGATCATCATCATATATAAACAATATCAATAAACCTAAACTGATTCAACATGCGATAAAAGTTTTGCATCCAAAACTCGATCCTCATGCTAAACTACACGGAAGCGAGTACCCCAAATTCGGCTGAACCACACGAAAGTGGCGGAAAGAGCAAAAGCACCATATTTCGGCTAAACCACATAGAAGATGGAGTCTAGAATAAACAAGCAAGTGTGATACATGCAATAACACCACATCGCAAGGACACAACATTTGACGGTCGGGTCGATCAACACTATGCGTTCACCTCCCAACAACGTCGTCATATACCCACTAACATATCAATAGAATGTACCTCTATTGCTCCAATATAAAGTTTACAAGTATAAAGGTACAAACGGGAAATAAGAGTTCCATATCATCTAACAAATATGACTCAACGGACTACTCAAGATATACATGACTCAAATGAGCTAAAAAACCAAAACCGCCACTAAGCATGTGAATAAATCATGTGAGACACAATATCGTACCTATATAAATATAAAAGGTCATTCCATAATATTATAACATAAACTAACTATAGAAACTGTCTCATGTGAAGTCATGTTTAAAGAGGAAAACACAACCTACAAGGGGTCCCCAGCCGGTCAGGCAACTGCCGGCCGACCGGCTGGCTGGGCGACCAAGGCAATATCATAATACTCAAAACAATATACAGGGGTCCCAGCCAGTCCGCTGACCGGTCGGCCGGTCGGCCGGCTGGGGGTTAGGGGACACTTTAAAAATTTGACAACATATAGGGTACTCCCAGCCCGTCGGCCGGTTGGGGCACTTATCTTGACTTCAAAACTCAACCAAACTATAGGGGGCTCCCAACCGATCGGTTGACCTGCGGCCGGTCGGTCGACTGGACATACCCTTAATCCAAAATCCACAATTTCGAAACAGACGGTTACAGAAGGCTCCCAGCCGGTAAACCTTCAACATTACCTCACTTCTTCAATCTTCAAGCTCTTCTTCTATGAGAAAATAGTCCTTTTCGGGGTCTACTAAGTCTTCTCCTACAAGGGAAACCAAACCCTGCATTAAACTCAAGCTTTAAGAAAAATATGAAAATTAGAAGTGCTACAAATACGAATCTTTCTTACATTAAAAGAAAGAGAATGAGAAAAGAGGAAGAATGAAACAAGAATCAATATATTTCGCTAAGTATTGAGGGAGTTAAGGTGGTTTTAAGCTTTGAGAGGTTTATGAGTGATACTCGAGTTTTTAGGGTTCTTGGTGAGAAAGATAAAGGAGAAAGAATGCTGAAAAGTGAGATAGGGAAAAGAGTTAATGAGTTTAGTTTTGATGGATAAAAGAAAATAGGAGGCCCAACCTTCATTTTGGGACTTTACTCGCTTGAATTTCCGAGTAGAACCCGAAGATGGGCTCATAAATGACATAAAGGACATCGATTTAACCCAATAATTAAAATCCTAATCTAAGACTAAAATTAAGACTAACTACTAATAATAAATTATTATTAAATTCTAATTACTAAAATTGCGGGTGTTATAGTTAATGCTGTTGGAGCCAGTGTCCTCCACAGTTAGTGCAATAACATAAATAAATCTCTGTAGGTTCACAGGGTATACTTCGTATAATAATCAGTTGATTAACGTTTATCAATAACGGTTGGCTTGCTAGATAAGTTTGACGTTATTGTCATACTGATGGCGGTAATCAAATGGTCCCTAAAAGTCACACCTATTGGATGTGTTCGAGAGATATGATTATTTGAGAAAATAATTATATTGATGCCTTATAATATGACTAAAAGGTTAGTCAGTGTTTTTGACTAAACGGTTAGTCAATGTGATGATAAAAAATTATTTAACACAGATTAAATAATGTTGTTTAGCCGAATTAACAGTAATTCGCGATTAAATATAAAAGGTTATATTTAATTGTCATATATATTGAAAGCTAAATTAAATATAAACTGATATGTTGAATTAGTAAAATTGTAAATATACGGATATTTATAATTAATAATATACGGATATTAATTGCAATATATTAATAGCTAAATATGAATCGAAAATAAAGTATTATAATACTCTAAAATTTCGGCCATATAGAGGGTTTTTAGGAAAGAAAATACCTTTCCTAATTACACTAGGATACCTTGTGATAGGGGACTATATAAAGGAATTGGTTTCCCTATTTTAGTTTTTCTTGGAAAAAAAACCTAATCACAAGTTGAGCCTCTACCATCACATAATTCACAAAAGAGTTCTAGCAATCTCAAGGCATATCTTGTTCCATCTAGGGTGTTTTGATTAGGAGAATACCTATTTTGGTATTTGTTCTTAGGCCTTTATCGCAAGGACTAAAGGTTATTTCTTAATCCCTTCGTCTGATGCAATTTTGTTTATGACTATTAATCATATAAGTTAAATTTCATTATAATCCTGTCGATTTAAAGGGTTGTATACGGATACAAATCCCACAAGTGGTATCAGAGCTTTAGGGCTATGAAATTTTTTATATGATTTTCATAAAAATTTGAATTGCATAAATTTTAATAAAAAAAAATTTTCGGTGCAAATTTTTTTGGCCGTGTGATTTTTTGTTGTTGTTCCATTCGATTATTGTATTATTATTTTAATAGGTTAAGATGATAATATGAGAATTTGTAGATGTTTAGGATTCAATACTGATTGAATTAAAACGTGAATGGATTTGGTTTGATTGTTGATTAACATCAATTTGTGCTTCATATTTTCGGTATCAATGTTTAATAATGATTAGATATTGCTAGTTTGTACCGATCTAGTTAATATAAGCAAAATCGATTTTTCATCCGTTCAATTTTTTTTTTGCCACTGTTTCGGCTGCTGTACATAATAAAAAATAAAAAAAAAAAAAAAAATTTCGTCTTTTTCTCGGCCTGCAGTGCTGTTTTTCGTTTTTTTTTTGTGTTTTTTTTCCGGTTTTTCTAAAAAACCGTGACAGTTATTTAAAAAAAAAAAATAAATAAATAAAAAAAAAAAAATTTTTTTTCGTTTTTCCTGACGGTGAACAGTAACCGTACCGGGAATTTTTTTTTTGTGAAGCGGTTCACATTGATACCATATTATTTTAAAGCGGTTTAAAATAATATCGTTGTAATTCATATTAATTATGAATTTTCATTGGATTTGAATGATATCTCGTGATTAATTACGGAATTATCACGTGATTAGAATGGTGGTTTGGATAATTAATCAATTTAATTTTGCATTGTTTGATTAATTTTTAGTTGATGCTTTTATTATGTTGAATGACGCTTGAATGGTTTATTTTACGCAATTTTGTACAATCGGTTGTAATTTACTAGTGTGGCCTTAGTAGATTATGTTTTCGTAATGAAGGAAACATAGTCTTGGATGTATTATGAGATCTCGTATCTCCGCTTTGTAATTTTAATTTTCATTATTATTTTTAATTAGAATGTAAATAGGTTTACATCTGTAATTTTAAATGTATTTTGAGAAGATTCGAGACGGAGATCGGATAGCTCACTCCCGCTACAAAGACAATGGAACATCAAGACTCGGGTCCAAGGAGGATTCCAACTTGTATTTTGTTCATTTTGGTAGTTAGGCCACACTAGGTGCTTTATTTTGCGTTTTTCTTATTTTTCTCGTTGCTTATTCACATGCTAGAATAAATTGCATCATATTCCGCCTAAACCAAACCACCTAAGATTGCATGAAAAATGATTCATATAGATTGAATGTTTATATCATGGACATACGGATGTCACTCGTCTTTAGGGCCATCACCTTAGTTTAAATCATTATCGAGTTCCTAGACATTCGTTCACTTAAATGAATTAAAGTTAAGATGATGGGACCTTCCCCTATAAATAAAATTGAGACTAGTCTTTATAGGAAAAGCTACATTGAACCCCTTCTTCGTCGGAAGTCATAATATGACCCCTTCTACGTTGGGTAAGTAGTGAGTGTTGACCTATTTTATCTCAACATTATAGTACGAGTAATATCTCGTGATTATGATTGACTATAGATAGAATTTACAGAAATTTATCGACCAGGAATTCTAAAAGTAGAATTAGCCAAGAGGTTGGCTTATCAATTTACAGAAATTGAGTCTTGGGATCATTTATATAATTCTTGAGGGAGGTCAATTGTATAAATGCACGAGTCATCTAATTAAACAGTTTTTCATTAGACTCAAATTTAAAACGATGAAACTTATCACATTTATTTTCTTTTTCCACAGTCAAATATATTCAGATATAAACTGCTAATAACAAATGGCTGGCCATACTGATGACCCAATGCCAAGTGCCACGCTCGGACGTGAGACCTGGCTTAAGATCTTCATGGACAATATGAATCAGTCTACACGACTGAAGAATAACGGGTCCAACTTCGCAGATTGGAAGGCGGCATTACGGAATGCTGCCATTACTGACGGTAAGCTCAAGTACTTGACTGAGCCACTACCGGTCGACCCAGGCCCAAATGCGAGTACCGATGATCGATTTGCTTATAGAGATTTCGTAATGGAGGCGGGTGCGATAAAGAACGTACTCATCTTTTCAATGGAATCAAATTTGCAAAGGCGATACATTGCCCATGGTGCGAATAAGATTTTCACCACGCTCTCTAACGAGTTCTCGAAAGCTCCGAGGATCGTTAGCTATGAGCATACCTGTCGCTTCTTTGAAGCAAAACTCCAGAAGGGGCAAGCTGTTAGCCCACACATTCTCAATATGATTGAGAATGTCGAGAAACTGGAGGCACTTGGTGGCAAAATAGATGAGAAGATTATTATTGATCGCATTCTTCATTCACTTCATGATGGGTATGCCCTTTTTA
>JAIUZE010047832.1:0-20809 GCA_022085475.1 Heliosperma pusillum | reverse complement strand
GGGTGTTTGATTAGGAGAATACCTATTTTGGTATTTGTTCTTAGGCCTTTATCGCAAGGACTAAAGGTTATTTCTTAATCCCTTCGTCTTATGCAATTTTGTTTATGACTATTAATCATATAAGTTAAATTTCATTATAATCCTGTCGATTTAAAGGGTTGTATACGGATACAAATCCTACAAGTGGTATCAGAGCTTTAGGGCTATGAAATTTTTTATATGATTTTCATAAAAATTTGAATTGCATAAATTTTAATAAAAAAAATTTTTTCGGTGCAAAATTTTTTGGCCGTGTGATTTTTTTGTTGTTGTTCCATTCGATTATTGTATTATTATTTTAATAGGTTAAGATGATAATATGAGAATTTGTAGATGTTTAGGATTCAATACTGATTGAATTAAAACGTGAATGGATTTGGTTTGATTGTTGATGAACATCAATTTGTACTTCATATTTTCGGTATCAATGTTTAATAATGATTAGATATTGCTAGTTTGTACCGATCTAGTTAATATAAGCAAAATCGATTTTTCATCCGTTCAATTTTTTTTTTTGCCACTGTTTCGGCTGCTGTACATAATAAAAAAAAAAAAAAAAAAAAAAAAAATTTCGTCTTTTTCTCGGCCTGCAGTGCTGTTTTTCGTTTTTTTTGTGTTTTTTTCCGGTTTTTTCTAAAAAACTGTGACAGTTATTTTTAAAAAAAAAATAAATAAATAAATAAAAAATTTTTTTTTCGTTTTTCCTGACGGTGAACAGTAACCGTACCGGGAATTTTTTTTTGTGAAGCGGTTCACATTGATACCATATTATTTTAAAGCGGTTTAAAATAATATCGTTGTAATTCATATTACTTATGAATTTTCATTGGATTTGAATGATATCTCGTGATTAATTACGGAATTATCACGTGATTAGAATGGTGGTTTGGATAATTAATCAATTTAATTTTGCATTGTTTGATTAATTTTTAGTTGATGCTTTTATTATGTTGAATGACGCTTGAATGGTTTATTTTACACAATTTTGTACAATCGGTTGTAATTTACTAGTGTGGCCTTAGTAGATTATGTTTTCGTAATGAAGGAAACATAGTCTTGGATGTATTATGAGATCTCGTATCTCCGCTTTGTAATTTTAATTTTCATTATTATTTTTAATTAGAATGTAAATAAGTTTACATCTGTAATTTTAAATGTATTTTGAGAAGATTCGAGACGGAGATCGGATAGCTCACTCCCGCTACATGGACCAAGATGGAACATCAAGACTCGGGTCCAAGGAGGATTCCAACTTGTATTTTGTTCATTTTGGTAGTTAGGCCACACTAGGTGCTTTATTTTGCGTTTTTCTTATTTTTCTCGTTGCTTTTTCACATGCTAGAATAAATTGCATCATATTCCGCCTAAACCAAACCACCTAAGATTGCATGAAAAATGATTCATATAGATTGAATGTTTATATCATGGACATACGGATGTCACTCGTCTTTAGGGCCATCACCTTAGTTTAAATCATTATCGAGTTGCTAGACATTCGTTCACTTAAATGAATAAAAGTTAAGATGATGGGACCTTCCCCTATAAATAAAATTGAGACTAGTCTTTATAGGAAAAGCTACTATGAACCCCTTCTTCGTCGGAAGTCATAATATGACCCCTTCTACGTTGGGTAAGTAGTGAGTGTTGACCTATTTTATCTCACCATTATAGTACGAGTAATATCTCGTGATTATGATGGACTATAGATAGAATTTACAGAAATTTATCGACCAGGAATTCTAAAAGTAGAATTAGCCAAGAGGTTGGCTTATCAATTTACAGAAATTGAGTCTTGGGATCATTTATATAATTCTTGAGGGAGGTCAATGGTATAAATGCACGAGTCATCTAATTAAACAGTTTTTCATTAGACTCAAATTTAAAACGATGAAACTTATCATATTTATTTTCTTTTTCCACAGTCAAATATATTCAGATATTAACTGCTAATAACAAATGGCTGGCCATACTGATGACCCAATGCCAAGGGCCACGCTCGGACGTGAGACCTGGCTTAAGATCTTCATGGACAATATGAATCAGTCTACACGACTGAAGAATAACGGGTCCAACTTCGCAGATTGGGAGGCGGCATTACGGAATGCTGTCATTGCTGACGGTAAGCTCAAGTACTTGACTGAGCCACTACCGGTCGACCCAGGCCCAAATGCGAGTACCGATGATCGATTTGCTTATAGAGATTTCGTAATGGAGACGGGTGCGATAAAGAACGTACTCATCTTTTCAATGGAATCAAATTTGCAAAGGCGATTCATTGCCCATGGTGCGAATAAGATTTTCACCACGCTCTCTAACGAGTTCTCGAAAGCTCCGAGGATCGTTAGCTATGAGCATACCTGTCGCTTCTTTGAAGCAAAACTCCAGAAGGGGCAAGCTGTTAGCCCACACATTCTCGATATGATTGAGAATGTCGAGAAACTGGAGGCACTTGATTGCAAAATAGATGAGAAGATCAGTATTGATCGCATTCTTCATTCACTTCATGATGGGTATGCCCTTTTTAGGGCCAATTACTACATGAATGACATGAATAAGAGTCTTCATCAGCTACACTCACTTCTTGTTCAGACCGAGAGTGATCTGAAATTGAGTGGGAGCGTGAAACAAGATGTTCTCATGATTGCAAACAAGGGCAAGGGTAAGGGCAAGTCACAGGCTAACCTAACGGTAGGAAAGCCGAAGTTCAAAAAGCCGGGACAAATCAAGAGTGGGCCTGGTGAGTCTAGCGGTAGCTCACAAGGCAAGACAAAGAGTGATGAAGGTAGCGTGGAGTGCCACCATTGCCACAAGATTGGGTATTGGAGGAGGAACTGCCCCGTGTACCGTGAGGACATCAAAGCAGACCGTGTTACTCCTGTTGGTATGTCTTCTCCTTCTTTTATTCATATGATTGAGATTAACCATGCAAGTTTCGGAACTTGGGTATTAGATACTGGTTGTGGTTCTCATCTGTGTAATCATTTGCAGGGTCTAAGAAACATCAAAACTCTCGCAAAGGGTGATGTGGACCTGCGAGTGGGGAATGAAGCTAAAGTTGCTGCCGTTTCAGTGGGGACATATGTGATCCAGCTCCCGAGTGGATTTGAGTTATTGCTGAATAACTGCTACTATGTACCCAGTTTATCTAAAAACATTATTTCTGTTTCCGTACTTGTCAGAGACGGTTTTTGTTTTGTAATAAGGGATCATAGCTGTATTTTCTCGTTAAACGAAATGATTTATGGCAAAGCAGTTTCCATAAACGGAATTTATGTTTTAGATCAAAGCACAGATGTTATGCATATGAATAGTAAGAAAGCAAAGGGTGGTGACAAAGATCAAACCTATTTATGGCATTGTCGTATGGGACACATAAATGAGAAACGCGTGAAGAAGCTCATTGATAATGGGACTATCTCTCCATTTGATTATGAATCATTTGGCACGTGTGAATCATGTCTCATAGGCAAAATGACTCGAATTTCCTTCAAAGATGTTGGAATGCGCGCTGCTGACCTATTAGGACTCATACATACTGATGTGTGTGGACCTATGTCAATCAACGCTAGAGATGGCTATAGATATTTTATCACTTTAACGGACGATTTAAGTAAATATGGATATGTCTACTTAATGAAGCATAAAAGTGAGTCCTTTGAAAGTTCAAGGAATTCCAGAATAAGGTTGAGAACCAGCTGGATAGAAAGATTAAAGCACTACGTTCGGATCGTGGTGGCGAATATCTTTCGAATGAGTTTGATCAACACCTTAAATGCTGTGGTATAGTACTACAGTTAACTCCACCTGGAACGCCACAGTTGAATGGTGTGTCCGAACGGAGAAATCGAACATTACTAGATATGGTTCGATCCATGATGAGTCACACGGTTGTACCTGATTCATTATGGGGATCCGCTCTTTTGTCAGCTACTTTAATACTGAACCGAAGTCCGTCTAAAGCTGTAGCAAGACGCCATATAAACTATGATGAACGGGAACGCCCCTCCCTAACTGTCCCTTTAAATTTTGTTTTGGGGTTTTCGGGTTTGGGGCTGACCGAGGCTTATGTCAAAGTGGAGACTGCCGATTTTAAGCTCGGCCCCCGATCGCGTCAAGACCTAACGTTATTGGTTATCCAAAAGGGATGTTTGGTCATTACTTTTACTCGCCCCCTTACCGAACATCGAGTTTTGGTTGCGGCTAGTGCGACGTTCTTAGAGAAAGAATTTCTCGGAGAGAATAGGACAAGTAATGGAACCTTCGAAACGTCGGAGATTCAAGAACCAAAAACCGAGCAACCAATGGAGGGGAACTGTTCCTTCATCAGCAGCTGCGGTGGGGAAATATTCCGTGGACCCTAGGAGGTCGGTATAGTTAGGAGTTTAGGACACTCATTCCCTCCAGAAAGATAATTGGGAGGTCGAGGCGAGGAGAAGAATCGAGGAGAAGGAGAGTAATGACGTTTTACTCCTTGAGAGTAACGAACCCGCTACCTATAAAGGTGCCATGACCTGTTCCGACTCTAAGCTATGGCTTGATGCCATGCAATCCGAGATGTCGGGAGCGATAAAGCTCTGATACAAACTGTGAGAACCCTCGCGAATGCGGAAATATAAAACAGACAAGCATGTGAAATAATATGCGGAAATACGGTATTTTAAAAACTTTTATACATGCAAGATAGATAATACGAGGAGTGTCAAAATATTACAAACTAAGTACGAAATACAACAAAGAGACGGGGTCTCTCAAAATGATAGCAAAGAACAAGTGTTTAGCAAAACAAGCTAAAATCGTCTAGAGGTGAAACTTCCAGGGACAACGCCCGCTAGCTCACACCCGAACCCAAAATAGTCATAAGCAAAAAGCCATCCATGCAAGCAACCTGTTCATCCATGAAAAACATGAACGCCACAATCAGTGGGGAGTAACTCCGGGTTCTCCCAGCCATATCACATTAAACGTACATAAAAGGAAATACAAAAGTAGAGCATGCATATATAGATATACATGTGAGATACGATAAGGATAGATAGGCAATTCCATATATAATGATAAGAGCATAAGAGTTACAAGTCCGAATCCATCATGTGATACAAAGACTCGGGGAAGACAATCTTAGGCAACCGAATACGCTCGCTAGGGCTTGCATCTCACCGTTAGCGGTATAAGTTTGATAAGATTGAGATTCGACAAACAACCCATGCCAAGTCATGCGATGATCACAATAAATCCATCATATTATCATCCATGCACGAACCAATACATTGACGATTCCAAGTCATGCAATGACCATGAATACAATCATGAAATCACGCATTCAAAGTCAACGACACAAGACGACATCTCTCACGGTAAATGAAACGCACTAGCACCGTGTACATGGCAAGTATGATTAAAAGACATCCACGAGATCACATTTCCCTGAACGCATACACGATCACATTTCGTATATGTAGACTAATTTCCTCCTGGTAGGAACGATAAGGCTCCTAATCTAAAACGGCAGATTCTCGGAATCACATTTTCCGAGTCGGACATTGCGATCACGTTTCGCATCCAATGACTCGGTCACATCATACACGACGACGTAGTCTGACGTACCACATTCTCGGAGATGAATTCACGAAAAGAGGCAGAAAAGAGCACACGCCTCATACAAGCGGTACGGCACATGCAAATAACACACCACCTCGAAAGTACACAAAATTTGACGGCTGTGGTCGATCAAACGCGTCAAACTCCCAACAACGTGTCGTATTGCCGACTAACACATGACCAATCTTAAGCAGTAGGATACCTCCCCGTTCCAACATTCCAGCCTTACGAACGTGGAGGTGGCCAAGGGAATGAGAGTACAAAGCACAAGACAAAATAGTGCTCAAACTGTATCATTTGTAAAAGCCGACTCAAAGTGAAACATACCAAAAACCGTCACAAAACATGTGATACAAGCGAATGAGATGTCATATATTCAAAACATTAATATTATAAGTCACTACGTAAAATTATACGATAAACGAACGGTCGGAATTATTATAAATGAAAACCGTAAACAAGAATTTTAAACAACATTCAGCAGGTGCCAGCCGGTCAGGCTGACCGGCTGCCGGTCTACCGGCTAAGGCCAAACCTCATGTGAAAACCAACATGAAACTTCAGTATGTCCCAGCCGGTCAAGGTGACCGGCTGCCGGCTACCCGGCTGGGACTAATAGGCATATGAGAAAATCAAAAGGAAAGGAGGGGTGTCTCAGCCGGTGGTCTGAATGGCTGCCGGTCGACCGGCTGAGACCTAACTCATGCTTAAACTTCAACGTAACAACAACAATATACAACCACTGCCCCAGCCGGTGGTCTGACCGGCTGCCGGTCGACCGGCTGGGGTCCATATGCACGAAAATCATCAATTTTACCAAGGTTCAACTTTTAATAATTATCGACTATCATTCTAATTCATCACTTCTCATATGAATACTCAATAAACAACATCCATCAACAATAATACAAGTCATAAGTTTACGAACCATAATCTAAATACGGTTTCTATCCTAGAAATCACGTAAAACACGTAAATGATATCGAGTAACCCTTCACCGTTACCTTTAAGCGTCTTCACTACTCGTCAAGCTCCTCTTCAATTAGGAAATAGTCTTTGTCGGGATCTTGGAGGTCACCACCTACAAATAGATCATAAAAGATAAATTTACTTCACCTTGAGAAAGACGGAAAGTTTGAAAAGCGAGAAAGACGGCAATTTTATTATCAATACGGATAGAGGATGATAAGAGGGGAAGAATAAGACGAACTTACGAGAATTTCAACAAGAAACGAAGGAGATACGATGATTCAAAGATCGGAAAGATTATGGAGGCAAGGGTTTCTTTGGTTTTGCTTAAGGAAGAAGTAAGGTTGAATTTGTGTTTGTGTGAATGAGAAATAGGTTAAGGGAGTATGAGTATGTATGAGGAAAAAGTCAATAAAAGTCAAACTCGCCTTAAGACGGGATTCTCATGGAATCTCGCGGAAATTCCAAATACGAACTCGGAAATTCTAAATTCGACTCGGAAAATTAAATTTACGATTAAAACTATATTTCACTGAAAAGTATCCGTAAAATATTTTCACTATAAAAATAGGGTACATTTCCGGGTGTTACAGATATGTCTAGTTTTTATATTATTTTACTCCCTAATTTAGCTCGATTTTTACATGGTTACAACACTTTGTTTAGTATTTTTATAAGCTAATTACGTGTTCGAGGTGCATTGCTCGTTTTTGCTATGTTTTGTAGGAATCTAAGCATTTTGAGGCCTTTTCCTAACACAATTAGCAAGCACCAAAGTCCAACAAGCTAATGGAAACAAGAATGGACCATGAAAGGAGAAGGACATGCCAAGCATGAAGATTTGTGAAATGGATTGAAATGAAAATGAAAGAAAACC
The DNA here is from genome assembly GCA_022085475.1 of Heliosperma pusillum. NCBI lineage: Eukaryota > Viridiplantae > Streptophyta > Magnoliopsida > Caryophyllales > Caryophyllaceae > Heliosperma > Heliosperma pusillum. The sequence goes on along the minus strand of JAIUZE010047832.1, from coordinate 13,326 downwards.
AAAAATGAAGCCCAAAACAAAGAGTCCACGAACTCAAGCATAGGATACTCCTTTAGATGCTCAAGGAAACCCTAAACTATGCAATTAACCGGAGAATTAAGGTGTTTAAAGGTATAGCTTAGTATTCCTTAAGCATTAAATGGAGAAATTAAGACAATGTACCCGGGTTAAGGATGCCCCAATCGGGGTTTGGCTTCTGTGACTTAAGCGTTTCAAGTCCCCTCTCCCTATATAAAGGAGAGGGACTTCGACACTTAGATATATCTTTTACATATATTTTTGTGGGAAATATCAGTATATTTCGTCATTAATTTACGGATTATAACGAAACTATAGTATATGAATTACGAGTCATAAATGAATTGCATAATATAAAATTATAGGAATTTAGAATTAACCTTTGGTCCTAGCAAATTTGGCCTATGAAAAATATCGAAATCGATATTCTCCTAATTGTTGCACCCAAGATGCTCCAAGATATGCCTTGCTTGTCCTAGAATTTTAGAGAAAAGTTATTGCTAATTTTTCTTTTGTGTGATGATGAATGATCGAGAGAATTAGAGAGAAAAATCTGTATTTTGCTTGTTGCTCTACACTGTTTCGGCCGTCCCCCTTCAGAGTAGTAGTCCCAGAAGTCTTTTCACTTTTTACTCCTCTTGTTATTAGGGTTTTTGACCTAGTTACCATAAAAGAATAATAGGAGATATTTTCTCTTATTATTATCTCTTATGAGCCAAAAAGTTAAGAGAAGAAAAGACTATTTTTTTCTTTCCTTTTTCGGTTATATTAGCATGTAATATAATATATATGGTAACTATAAAATCCGTATATTTATAATTGGGGCCGAATATAACATATTATGTTTAATTAACATTAACATTTAATTCGGAAGCTTATATACAACGTGATTAAATATAACGGTTTATATTCAATTACGAATTACATTTAATTCGTCTCAGCTAAAATTATTTAATCGTTAGTAAATAATCGTATCATCATTACATTGACTAACCTTTTAGTCATATACATTGACTAACCTTTTAGTCATATAATAAGGCATCAATATGATTAAATTATTCATATAATCACATCTCTCAGACACATCTTTTAGGTGTGACTTTTAGGGACCAGTTGATCACCGCCATTAAAATGACAATAACGTCAAACTCCTAGCAAGCCAACCGTTATCGATAAACGTTAATCAACTGATAAGAATACAAAGTATACCCTGTGAACCTGTAAGAGATTTATTCATGTTATCACACTAACTGTGGAGGACACTCGCTCCAACAATTTTATCATATCTTTAACTCATCTTTCACATATCTTTCATAGCTTAAGCACACAAGTTTTTCTTAGTTTCATAATTAGCTAAACTTTTAGTTATTACTTTGTCAAACACTTGGTTACATTTCATAGTTGTAATTCAATCTTTCCATTCAAGCATTTGGGTTATTTGTTCTTCATTTCCGAGTTATATTTCTCTATTGCGCTAATCCTAATTCTAGTTTTATGTTAGTATTTACTTCCGTCATTTACCTTACAAATCATTTAGTTAATCGTAACATTTAGTTAATCATAGTTTCATTGTTATCTACATTAGTTGTGACAACCCTCGCGAATGCGGAAATAAAACATAGCAAGCATGTGAATTAAATAGCGGAAAATACGATGTTTTTAAAACATTTATACATCCAAGAAGAAGTATACGAGGAGTGTCAAATATTACAAACCAAAGTACGAAATATACTACAACAAGAGACGTAGTCTCTCAAAAGGTTAACAATGTCAAGGTGATTAGCAACTAGCTAAAATAACGTCTAGGGGTAAATCTTCCAGGGACAACGCCCGCTAGCTCACACCTGAACCCAAAGTGTCATAAGCAAAAAGCCATCCAAATCAAGCAACCTGTTCATCCATGAAAAACATGAACGCCACAGTCAGTGGGGAGTAACTTCGGGTTCTCCCAGCCATATCACATTAAACGTACATAAAAGGAAATACAAAAGTAGAAGCATGCATATATAGATATACATGTGAAATACGATAAGGATAGATAGGCAATTCAATATATACTGATAAGAGCATACGGAAAAAAAATCCGAATCCATCATGTTATACAAAGACTCGGGAAAGACACTCTTAGGCAACCGAATACGCTCACTAGGGCTTACATCTCTTCGTTAGCGGTATAAGTTTGTTAAGATTGAGACTCGACAAACAAACCATGCCAAATGATCCAATGATCAATCATATAATCATTCATCCAATCATACCAATATATTGACGACCTCTCTCGCGTTAAATGAAACGCACTAGCACCGTGTACATGGCAAGTATGATTAAAAGGCATCCACGGGATAAGCATTTCCCTGAACGCATACACGATTCAATTCATTTCGTATATGTGGACTAATTTCCTCCTGTAGAACGGCGATATAAATATGCGGTCCTAGTCTAAATCTGGCCAGAATCCCGAAATCACATTTTCGGTTCGACATGCGATAAACGTTTCGCATCCAAGACTCGGTCAATCATAGACGCCGAGTACCCCAAATTCCGTCAATATTTCACGAAAGAGGCGGAAAATAGCACAAGCCTCATAACAAGCGGTACGCTTCATGCAAATAACACCACCTCGCAAGTACACAACATTTGACGGCCGGGTCGATCAACGCAAAGTGTTCACCTCCCAACAACGTCGTCGTATGCCCACTAACACATGCAATTAAGCAGTAGGATACATCCTCGTTCCTACATTCTAGCCTTACGAACGTGGAGGTAGCCAAGGGAATGAGAGTACAAAGCACATAACAAAATAGTGCTCAAACCGTAACATTTGTAAAAACCGACTCAAAGTGGGACATACCAAAAACCGTCACAAAACATGTGATACAAGTGAATGAAATATCATATATTCAATACATTAATAATTAAAGTCATTCCGTAAATTTATACGATAAATGAACCATCAGAAATATATAAATGAAAACGTAAACAAGAAATACAGGAACCTTCCAGCAGGGGCCAGCCGGTCAGGCGGACCGGCTGCTAGCCAACCGGCTGACGCCAAATATCATATGAAAACCAACAAGAAAATACAGTGTGTCCCAGCCGGTCAGGTGGACCGGCTGCCGGCTACCCGGCTGGGACCCAAGGTACATGAGAAAAACCAAGGCAAAGTGAGGTGTGTCTCAGCCAGTCGGGCCGGCTGAGACCAATTACATACCAAAATTTTACGTACCACATTTATTATAGAGCCACTGCCCCAGCCGGTAGGCTGACCGACTGTCGTTCGGCCGGCTGGGGTCAACACCACACGAAAATCTCCATTTCACTTAAGGATCAACAATTAACCATTTTCAACTATCATCATAAATCATACATTCTCATATCAATTCTCAACTAACAACGTCCATCAACAACAATACAAGTCCTAAGCTTACTAATCATTTTCTAGTTAAGATTCCTAATTTAGAAAACACGTAAAACACGTAAATGATATCGAGTAACCCTTCACCGTTACCTTTTTGCGTCTTTAAACGATTTCTAAGCCTTCCTCCACTAGATAGTAATCTTTGTCGCGGTCTAGAAAGTCTCCCCCTAAACAAAGACGACAAAAGATGAATATAATTCACCTTTGAGAAAGACGGATAAATTGAAAAGCGAGAAAGACGGTAATTTTATTACCAATACGGATAGAGGAAGATGAGAGGGAAGGAATAAGACGAACTTACGTGAATTTGAGCGAGAAATGAAAGAGTTATGACGATTCTAAGATGGAGCAAAAATTGAAGCTAGGTTTTGGGGTTTTCTTAGTGAGGAATAAAGAGTTTGTTGAGTTGTGAGGAAAATTAGGTTATGAGGGAGTATATGAAGAGTAAGTGGAAAAAGTCAAGGGAAAAGTCAATGACGTCTTAAGACGTGATTCACTTGAAATCTCGCGTATAATCTAAATTCGACACGGAAATTTTAATTCTAAACTAAAACTAAATTTCGCTGAAAAGTATCCGTAAAATATTTTTACTATAAAAATAGGGTACATTTGCGGGTGTTACAATCACCCCACCTTTTAAAAAGTTTCGTCCTCGAAACTTGAGAGTAGAAAATAAAAGTATCAAAGACAAGAATCGGTTTTCAAAATTAGTACGAAAACTTTTACAAGGGAGAGATTTAAGAAACGAGGTTCATCTCGAAAACAGTTTATGGAGAATTTTCATAAGTGTGAAACTTTACTTACGGATCTCAAGAGTGCCCGTCGCGAACGAGAACTCTAATTATCCAGATCAAATCAAAGTTGAAATAGTGAAATCGAAAATCAAACAAGTGTTAGTAAGTGCAGGACTAGTCACCAGACGTCTCCAATAATAAGTCCAAACATCCAACCAAACACAAAATCCAAATATAAAAGGGAAAGAAATCAATTTTCTCCAAAAAGAGGGTACACAAACCATCTTTGGACTTCTTTGAAACATTAAACTGGAAATATAATATGGAAATTTGAAGGTTTTATCAAAGATAAAATCAAATAACAGGACATTACACGTACATAGAGCGACTCGCACAATTCACACACAATACAGGGTAACAAAATATATACAAAACACGCAAAAACTAAACAAATTGAATTTTTTGGGATAGGAAGATCAAGATAAAGTCGGCAGGAAGATCTACAAGAATTCGACATTACTAACTCTACTAATAAACCAAGTCCTCAAGAGAATGCAATTTACCCAATTTGCAACTCAACATTTTCAATCATCAGAATTCCTACAAAAATATTCCATAATCACGAGATTTCAAGCCAATAACCTAATTATTCAGATCCATTTTGTATGTACTGAAGTCCATCGGCACGGTAGACTCGACAACTAACAATCCACATGTAAGATTCATTACGTACTCTAATCTTCTTAGTTATATCAAAACTCTTACTAGAAACCACCAACAAAATATTTATATGTAGGGAAACACGATCGCTAACAACCACAAGGTAAAGGAGACTTACCATGAAAATCCCTTGAATCAATTTACTTCAAACTCATTATCCTAAATTTAAAATGAACTTTCTCATCCTCAAAAGTCGAAACACAATCCACGCAACAAACATAATTATCTAGGATCCAACTAGCCTCATTCAAAGTCTCACGACAAGGGAAAATTCACAATCCATTATCGGCTATAATAATTCTTTAATACGCCATAACATCCTTAATTCGATCATTACTACGGTCGCAGCCTCAAATATAAATAGTCACATTATCAAACTATGGTGGTTACTAATCCTCAAGATAAATGGGTTCACTATTCTAACTCTATAATCCATAACAACCGAGCATTCACTATCCAAAGCTTGCAACGAACATTTCTCAATATCAAACTATGATTCCTTAAGAATAAAAGAAAGTTACTAATTCCAAACCACAAATGACCAATCACTTGGCAATCAGACAACCATTCAAATCATCTAGTTCATCTAAAACTCTAAATGAATCAATTTTCATTTATGACAAAACTCCTCAAACTTTGGTTACCGGCTTAAATTCCCTAAAGCAAAGTCTCTTTTAAAATCCACTGATTAGAGACATCTTATTCCCAAATGACATACCAAGAAACCGTTATAATACCCAACAACAACGAACTATTATCATGATAAACTCAATTCTCAAAATAGCACTACAATACCAAGCTCCAAATCTAAAACCACTAAGGGAGGATACATTATCACTATTAGGATTCATCCTAGAGTTTAGGTCCTATTTCCCATGATAAAATACAACATGAACTTTGCTCAATCCAAGGACACATACTCTAGCTAAAGAATCCCAAATTACATCACGCTTATTCTCTGAGCCCTACAAACGGAATATCCAATCCACTAGAGAAAAGATGAAGGAGCAACGAGATAGAAGACGATACGGAATCTCAAGGAGAACAGGAGAATAAATAAGGCACGAGATTACAAGAGAGGAGCGCTGAAAATAACGAGGTCAAGAAAGAGACAAAGCAGATAGTAGAGGTATGAATATATCCGAGTAAGAAATAAGATACGAGCATGCGATTTCTTAAAGATCAATCTTCACAAAAACATTCAAGAATGGAAATGAAAAGGGATGATGGCACGAGTAAAGGTTTAAGGTTTAATTCCAAAAAATTTCTCCTTTCAGGCTTAGGGTGATAGCAAAGCAACTCATCCCGATTTTAAAGGTCTCTTACGAGGGACCATTGTACCCCACATCATCAAAGTAAGGTACACCTAGATTTAACAAATCGATTACAACCCAATTTATCCATCCCGTCATATAATACGGATTCCCAATTGCGGAGTTGCAACTCAAGCATAGTAACATTCTCTCAACTCCATAATTTGACAAATTCCCAAAGGTTTCAAAAACCGAAGAACCAATAAGGAATTCTCCATACTAATCTCTTTTCAACTTCTACGGCCCACAAGGTAGAACACCGAACAAAACGTCATTATCAACATCATATAGCCCACGAGTTCATTATTAACAAAGTACGACATCAAGTCAAACATCATCATTAACGTCCCAAGGTATTTCCATCATAGTTCACATCATCGAATCTTGCTCATATCTATAATCCTCAAGTAATATGGTTCAACTTACAACGAAACCTTACTACTTCAAACGAGTCTCCGATGCCATAAGATAAGATCATATATTTAAATCCAAGAACTATAGCCAAAAGCTTTTCCACCAAGCCTATACTCACAAACACGCATTAGGAAACCACAAGACGTCACTAAATCTCAAAAGCATTTCGCACCTCAAGATATCATTCAAAACTTCTTATTTACACCAATTAGACCTATCATAAGCATGGTCTTCAAAACAATACTAAACTCCTAAGTCCAAAAGACTAAATTACTAATGAGTTAAGAAGTCATAACCAACTCATTCAACCTTACACCATCGAATATCATGAACTATTTACACACAAGTCATGGCAATCATTTATACATTAAAATCATTAAACATACCTTACCACACTTTCCTTGAGGATACCAACTCTCACCACTAGGGGAGAACATAAGACTACACAATATTTTTTTTATTTTTTTATTTTTATTTTTGAATCCCAAATTCATTCTAATTAACACTAACATTCCACCAAGTCTAAAATTCTTCCGACCAAGTACAATATGCCACAAACAAAAGGGTATGGTGTCCACAAAAGGTCATATAAGGAAGTTGAGGGTACAAATTGATAAGGAGGAGGAAGGTAACAAGAGTAATTTCCAAGGGGAAAAGAAGTTAGATGATGAAGAAGCACTTAGATGGAAGGAAGAGAGCATGATACATTAAGGACGAGAGAAAACATCGATGAGGAAGAAATATACTTCAATTAGGCTTGTTAACCTTCAATCTTAGGTAGAGGATACTTCTTCTAGGTAACATATGATCCACCTCAAGACGGTAGATACAAACAAACATAACATCACTCAACACAATCAACAAACAAGTTAGAACCTAACAAACATCAAGTACACCAAAGACTACCAAGTAAAATCCTTAACTTCTACTCATCTCTCATTTATTATGTCATGGTCAAGTAGTTTAAGGTTAGGGTTCACGTGTGTGCGTCGGGAGCGATAAAGCTCTGATACCAACTATGACAACCCTCGCGAATGCGGAAATAAAACATAGCAAGCATGTGAATTAAATAGCGGAAAATACGATGTTTTTAAAACATTTATACATGCAAGAAGAAGTATACGAGGAGTGTCAAATATTACAAACAAAAGTACGAAATATACTACAACAAGAGACGTAGTCTCTCAAACCGTTAACAATGTCAAGGTGATTAGCAACTAGCTAAAATAACGTCTAGGGGTAAATCTTCCAGGGACAACGCCCGCTAGCTCACACCCGAACCCAAAGTGTCATAAGCAAAAAGCCATCCAAATCAAGCAACCTGTTCATCCATGAAAAACATGAACGCCACAGTCAGTGGGGAGTAACTCCGGGTTCTCCCAGCCATATCACATTAAACGTACATAGAAGGAAATACAAAAGTAGAAGCATGCATATATAATATACATGTGAAATACGATAAGGATAGATAGGCAATTCAATATATAATGATAAGAGCATATGGAATACAAATCCGAATCCATCATGTTATACAAAGACTCGGGAAAGACACTCTTAGGCAACCGAATACGCTCACTAGGGCTTACATCTCACCGTTAGCGGTATAAGTTTGATAAGATTGAGACTCGACAAACAAACCATGCCAAATGATCCAATGATCAATCATATAATCATTCATCCAATCATGGCAAGTATGATTAAAAGGCATCCACGGGATAAGCATTTCCCTGAACGCATACACGATTCAATTCATTTCGTATATGTGGACTAATTTCCTCCGGTAGAACGACGATATAAATATCCGGTCCTAGTCTAAATCTTGCCAGGATCCCGAAATCATATTTTCCGGTTCGACATGCGATAAACGTTTCGCATCCAAGACTCGGTCAATGATAGACGCCGAGTACCCCATATTCGGTCGATAATTCACGAAAGAGGCGGAAAAGAGCACAAGCCTCATAACAAGCGGTACGCTACATGCAAATAACACCACCTCGCAAGTACACAACATTTGATGGCCGGGTCGATCAACGAAAATCGTTCGCCTCCCAACAACGTCGTCGTAGGCCCACTTACACATGCAATTATGCAGCAGGATACATCCTCATTCCGACATTCCAGCCTTACGAACGTGGAGGTAGCCAAGGGAATCAGAGTACAAAGCACTTTACAAAATAGTGCTCAAACCGTAACATTTGTAAAAACCGACTCAAAGTGGGACATACCAAAAACCGTCACAAAACATGCGATACAAGCGAATGAAATATCATATATTCAAAAAATTAATAATTAAAGTCATTCCGTAAATTTATACGATAAATGAACCATCGGAAATATTATAAATGAAAACGTAAACAAGAAATACAAGGAACCTTCAAGCAGGTGCCAGCCGGTCAGGTAGACCGGCTGCCAGCCAACCGGCTGACGCCAAATATCATATGAAAACCAACAAGTAAATACAGTGTGTCCCAGCCGGTCAGCTGGACCGGCTGCCAGCTACCCGGCTGGGACCCAAGGTACATGATAAAAACCAAGGCAAAGTGAGGTGTGTCTTAGCCGGTCAGCTGACCGGCTGCCGGTCGGCCGGCTGAGACCAATTACATATCAAAATTTCTACGTAACACATTTATTATACAGCCACTGCCCCAGCCGGTAGGCCGACTGATAAGTGAATATTTTTATGATTTTATCCCTTCATTTTAGCTCGATTTGATATGGTTTATCCACTATAATAAGTGATTTTATGAGCTAATCTCTCCTTTGCAGTATTTCTCGTGCTTTAATGTCATTTGTAGGAATTTAGTCGTTTCTACTTCAAATCTCGTCATTTGAAGGAAATATGAGCAAGGAGAAGCTAAGAAGGACGATTATGCGAGGTTAAGATGACATGCTATAAAGATCTAGAGGTTCCGAGTCAAAGGGAACAAGTTTCAAGTCATTCCGAGCTCATATGCACAAGTTGCGACGGTTTTGCTATTCGTCGACGAAAGTCGTCTCAAACCTCATGCTCCAACTCTTAACCCTTGGGGACATGATTAGGCCCAAATAGGGGAGGAAATGAGGCCTAAGAGGTGTTAGTTACGTCCCCGTTCGAATCGAAAGTCAATGGAGTCAAGGTAGATCTAGTCACGTACCAAGGGAAGATCAAACGATAGTAAATTGACCAAGAGTGCAACATTTCCGATCGGATTACCACTTCCCCGATCGGGGAAGTTTACTGACGTACGCATCTTCACGTCATCACCCTCTCTTTAAATGCAAGGCTTAATGGCTTGTTTAATGGGCATGAATCCGGACGCATTTTGGCAGCCTCTCAACCCTATAAATAGCCTAGCCTCCACACAACTAAGATGTACACAAAAAACACTTCTCTTCTCTCTTTAGTTTAGTTTCTCTCCTTTCTCTCATCTTTCTTAGTTTAGTTTAGTTTTAGTTTTCTCTAGTTTAGTTTAGTTTAGTTCTAAGTTTTTATGGTTCTACTTATAATTGGAACTCAAGTTTTCAGGTTTGTATTTCCTATTCAAGTTCTTGTTCCATTTCAATCTTTGCTCATCCCTTCCGGTAATCTTTATTCTTGTCTTTACATTATAAAATCATTTCCTTTTAGCATTTCCTTTATCATGTTTATCATTCTTAGTTTTATAATCTTAGTTTCCCTTTCATTGTTAATCATGCATAAGTAGTCACCTTTCGAGGGTGTAGGGTAGCCATGTTAGATTGATTAAAAGATGATAATTGGACAAAAGAAATTGTGCTTTTAAAACGTTGTGTCTATGCATGTTTGGATTGTAACGATGGTTAACGATTTATGGCCAAAATCATTGACTAGTATGGAATTCTTTTCCAAGGTAGACATACGAGAATTGAATAGACAAAGCATGACATGGTAGATTAAGACCTAGTAAATCGCCTACAAGACTGCTAGACCATCTGATCTATGATTGTAATGAACACATCATTCTTACAAACTCACAATGAATTATTTGCATATCCTAAATCCAATTTCATCAATATGTTAATCTACATGTGTGAACCTACTTCCCTAGATCATTTTCTTTATTGTATTGTTATCATTTTTATTATTGCATCTAGTAACTAGTGACAACATTTGCCAATCGTCCAAGGTAGAGTTCTAACCATAACTATTCACAAGTATCTCCCGTCTCCCCGAGATCGACCCCTTACTTCCCTAACTGCATTTATTTGTTGTTAGCCTAGCCAATGGTTATTTATCTTTGATTAGGGTACGCGACAACCCTATCACTGACCGACTGCCGGTCGGCCGGCTGGGGTCAACACCACACGAAAATCACCATTTCACTTAAGGATCAACAATTAACCATTTTCAACTATCATTATAAATCATACATTCTCATATCAATTCTCAACTAACAACATCAATCAACAACAATACAAGTCCTAAGCTTACTAATCATTTTATAGTTACGATTCCTAACCTAGAAAACACGTAAAACACGTAAATGATATCGAGTAACCCTTCACCGTTACCTTTTTGCGTCTTTGAACGATTTCTAAGCCTTCCTCCACTAGATAGTAATCTTTGCCGTGGTCTAGAAAGTCTCCACCTAAACAAAGACGACAAAAGATGAATATAATTCACCTTTGAGAAAGACGGATAAATTGAAAAGCGACAAAGACGGTAATTTTATTACCAATACGGATAGAGGAAGATGAGAGGGAAGGAATAAGACGAACTTACGTGAATTTGAGCGAGAAATGAAAGAGTTATGACGATTCTAAGATGGATCAAAAATGGAAGCTAGGTTTTGGGGCTTTCTTAGTGAGGAAGAAAGAGTTTGTTGAGTTGTGAGGAAAATTAGGTTATGAGGGAGTATATGAAGAGTAAGTGGAAATAGTCAAGGGAAAAGTCAATGACGTCTTAAGACGTGATTCACTTTAAATCTCGCGTAAAATCCAAATACGAACTCGGAAATTTTAAATTCGACACGGAAATTTTAATTATAAACTAAAACTAAATTTCGCTGAAAAGTATCCGTAAAATATATTTACTATAAAAATAGGGTACATTTGCGGGTGTTACATTAGTTTTCATTCACTTAGTGTGTGACACCCTCAAATTTGCGGAAAGAAAAAAAAAATAATTTAACTAAATAAAATATGAGAATCCATAACGAAGGTGTCATAAATAAAAAGGTTCATTACAAAACGGAAATAATATTATACAAAAGGAATATACAAGACGGGAGACATATCTCCCGTATAAATACTGAAATAAAAGAGTGTATAATAATATACAATCTAAGAACCGAATATAGGTCCAAGGTAAATACTTCGCTCGCTAGCTCGTCAATGTACCCAATGTATGCATCACAAACCTGCCAACCGCATTAAATATAAACACGGAAGCCACAGTCAGTGGGGAGTAACTCCGAGTTCTCCCAGCCACGAAATGTCGAGTTTAATAAAACATGAATAACATAAAAGCAATGTATATGGAAAATACAAAACCTTAACATATATGATATGCTTTTCATGTAATGAAACAATTAACTAACATATAACCTATCATATGAAAGCTATCATGTGAATCCGTTATCAATCTATAACAAGAGGTAGGGAAGCTGGTATTTTAGCTCAGAGGTTACCTTTAAAACATGGCCATGATACCCTCGACCCTAATCACCACGTAATCATGTGAATCAGTTAACAACCGGTAATCCAAACTCTATCAACCTTAGCCGGCTTGCATCTCACCTTCTAAGATTCATAGAAGCATACAAACATGAAAGACAAATACTTCTACAAACAGGCATAAGTTCTTCGTACGGCGATAGTCTACTTCTGTAACTCGAGGCTATACCACAAGGTAGGAAAACATCCTAGTCCTAGACTGATCAGACCTAGCGACAACAGCTATTCCATTCCCCGTCCCATGACATAACCTTCTATGAGAAACTCTACTAGGCGACCCCCTAAGCAGAGATGGCTAGTACTTAAGCTGGCTCCAGTCCCAAAACGGATCAGGCAGCCATGCCCCGACTTGGATATAAACCCCCCAAGCCGAGACACAAAAGCTATCAAGCAGTGAACTCCATATGCTCGTTAAAGATAGTACGGGCCTATCAATGTCATGGTCCAAGATACTCATCTAGAATTAGAATGGTCAAGACGCCATCTACTCATAATTCTCTATGGGTACTTAGTCAACACGACACCAACCATCTAATCAAACAGTCACGGGAAAAACATCCTATCATGTGACTAATTGCATATAAATCATATTCAAATATCATATCGCCTCATATTTACTAAGGCTAATTCAATAATTAAATAAAACCTTACTTGAAGACAAATCCCCGACCCGAGTCCCGCGACGGGTCATCAGTCAAAACGGGGCTGACTAGATCTTAGTTTGACCAAACCCGTTTGGTCAAACCGGCTAGAAACAGAGTCTTTACCACATAGACTTGAACATAAATTCATCATATTCATTACATGTTATTTTATTAAAACATCTAACATGTGAATTATTAAATCTTACGAAAAACCCGCTTGACTTAAAGGATTTCAAATTAAACTACGATCTCGTATTATAATTTCTAACATGTGAGAAATAATAATTTTATGAAAAACCTTTTTAATTAACTATTTTACTTATTAACATTTCCCACTTGCTAAATATTACAAAACACAATAAAAATGACGATAACTCAAAAACCGTCACAAG
>JAIUZE010047830.1:0-45952 GCA_022085475.1 Heliosperma pusillum | reverse complement strand
TATCATCATGTACCACACGGCTCTCCTCTCCTTGCCTCTCCTCTAATAGACCTTGATATTTTCATTTCTTTTGATTAATATATCATAATATCTAGATATTATTTCACTTTATCGATCAGTTAACGAAAATTACGCAAAACGCTCGAAATCTGACCCGACAATCACAAGACCACACGGCTCCCTTACTCACTCTTAAGCCTTGATATTTTCATTATTTTTCATTACAATATCATAATATCTTGATATTTAGTTTAATTAACTTTATCGTTAATTATATTTAATCGTTTACCGTAAAATAATTATTAACCGCGAGTCAATTACGTAACAACAATTTCAAAACCCGACATCCTTATTTGTCTATAAACACACGGCTCAACCCACACTCTTTACTCACCAACAACTTTTCACTTTACAACAAATCCAATTAAGATCAAAATATCACTTTCTTTAATCGTTCTTCGTGTTCTTCGTCGTTCATCATTTATTCTTCATCGTTCTTGAGCAAAACCTTCATAAAATCTTCGTTTCTTAATTAAATCCGTTCTAATTTATATTTCTAGACTCTCCTCTTCGCTCCTCATCTTCACGTACGGTTTAATTTCAATTCCGTCAAGATCGTTTTCAACACTTTAATTATGAGAAATTAAGTTTTAAGTTCTAATAATGTTTTTCTTGTCATTTCTTATAGGGGAAGATTTTGAAGACGAGTTTGGAGACTCGTATATTTTGGGTGAAGATTAGTAGAAGGGTTTCTTATTTATATACTTCTTATTATTTTGATGCTAAGTGGTTTTGCTAGCTAAGGTAACAATTCCGATTTACTCGACGAAATAATGTCACATAGTTTTTAGTTTTGTTCATGTTATGGTTATTTATGATTTTAGTTAGTAACATAGCCTTTAGTTTTGTTTCTTTTGATTTTGGTTCATCTTTGTTTATGGTTCATGTTTTTATGATTTAAGGATTTTTAGTAGTAATATGATAAGTAGTGGTTTTTAGCATGTTGTATGAATTTATAATATGTTTAGTGTTCATGATGAATTTTGATGATTTTCCATAAGTTATGATTTTTATGTTGTGTGGAAATTTTAATATGTTTAGTGTTCTTGATAAATTTTGATGATTTTTAATAAGTTATGATTTTTATGTTGTCTAGGAAATTTTTAATATGTTTGTTGTTTTTGATGAATTTTGAGGATTATTCATGATAGTGATTTTTGTATGATGATGGTTAGATTGGTTGTTAAAATAGTTGTTTGATGATTAAAGCATGTTGGAATTTATTGGGTGTTGTTGGGGTGGAAACCGTGGAGAGGGGCTAGCCAAACCGGACCAAACCAGACCGGTCCAGGCCGGTTCAGACCCGGTCTGGGTTGGTCAAGGTGGGTCCGGGTTTTGGTCTTTAGGTTGTGTCGATGTTTGATTGTTATGTTGTTGTTTTGACGGGTTTTAATTATGTTAAGCATGCGGGAAATAATTAAGAAACGGTTTTTGTAAAAAGTGTAAAATCTGCCAAAACAGCCCATTTAGGCCGTGGGCCCATTCAGGCCCATGTTGGGTTCGGCCCAACTCAGCCCGTGGGTCCCACTTTGGGGACTTGTGACGGTTTTTGAGTTATCGTCATTTTTATCGCGTTTTGTAATAATTAGCAAGCGAGAAATATTAATAAGTAAAATATTTAATTAAAAAGGTTTTTCATTAAATTATTATTTCTCACATGTTAGAAATTATAGACGAGATCGTAGTTTATTTTGATATCCTTTAAGTCAAGCGGGGTTTTACGTAAGATTTATTAATTCACATGTTAGAAGTTTTATTAAAATAACATGTAAGGAATATGTTGATTTTATGTCTATGTGATAAAGACTCTGTTTCTAGCCGGTTTGATCCAACGGGTTGGTCAAACTAAGATCTAGTCAGCCCCGATTTGACTGATGACCCGTCGCGGGACTCGGGTCGGGGATTTGTCTTCAAGTAAGGTTGTATTTAATTAATGAATTAGCCTTAGTAGATATGAGGCGAGATGATATTTGATTATTATTTATCTGCAATTAGTCACATGATAGGATGTTTTTCCCGTGACTTTTTGATTATATGGTTGGTGTCGTGTTGACTAAGTACCCATAGAGAATTATGAGATATGGCGTCTTGACCATTCTAATTCTAAATGAGTAGCTTGGACCATGACATTGATAGGCCCGTACTATCTTTAACGAGCATATGGAGTTCACTGCTTGATAGCTTTTGTGTCTCGGCTTGGTGGGTTTATATCCAAGTCGGGGCATGGCTGCCTGATCCGTTTTGGGACTGGAGCCAGCTTAAGTACTAGCCATCTCTGCTTAGGGGTCGCCTAGTAGAGTTTCTCATAGACGGTTATGTCATGGGACGGGGAACGGAATAGCTGTTGTCGCTAGGTCTGATCAGTCTAGGACTAGGATGTTTTCCTACCTTGTGGTATAGCCTCGAGTTACAGATGACTATTGGCCGTCCTAGGAACTTATGCCTGTTTGTAGAAGGATTGGTCTTTCATGTTTGTATGATTCTATGAGTTTTAGAAGGTGAGATGCAAGCCGGCTAAGATTGATAGAGTTTGGATTACCGGTTGTTAACTGATTCACATGATTACGTGTTGATTAGGGTTGAGTGTATCATGGCCATGTTTCTGAGAGGAACCTCTGAGCTAGCATACCAGCTTCCCTACCTCGAGTTATAGTTTATTATCGGTTTCACATGATAGCTTTCACATGCTAGGTTATTTGTTAGTTATCGGTTTCATAACATGAAAAGCATATCATATATGTTTAAGTTTTGTATTGTCTATATACATTGCTTTTATGTTTTCATGTTTCATTAAACTCGACATTTCGTGGCTGGGAGAACTCGGAGTTACTCCCCACTGACTGTGGCTTCCGTGTTTATATTTAATGCGGGCGAACAGGTGGTGAATGCATATTTGGGGTACATTGACGAGCTAGCGAGCGAAGTATTTACCTTGGACCTATATTCGGTTCATAGTTTGTATATTATTATACACTCTTTTATTTCCGTATTTATACGGGAGATATGTCTCCCGTCTTGTATATTTCTTTTGTAGAATATTATTTCCGTATTGTATTGACCCTTTTATTTTATGACACCTTCGTATATGTTTTATTATCTTTTATGTATTTAAATAATTTTTTTTTCTTTCCGCAAATTTGAGGGTGTCACATAAACAATATTAAGTGTGCTTTTAAATTAGTCATTTAAAGTTTTATTTGTCCATTTAGAGTTATATTTTGTCGGGTCATTGTTGGGTTAGTAGGTTCGGATCGGGTCATCTCGGATCGTCAGCTCAATAGGTCAACAAAGTTCGGGTCTGGTTGGGTGACTTTGGGTTTCGGGTCAAATTGGAGAGTCGTAGTTCGGGTTAGCCTTTTCGTGTTGATTAGTTTTGCAAGGTGTACGTGAAACTTCTTATTTTTGATAGTAATAAGAGTATATTAAATACAACAACTAATGTTGTACATCATGAAATATTTGAATATTTGTTAGTTGAATTATGTTTTCTTTTTCGACTTATTTATATAAATATGTATGTTGACTCGTATTCTTAACACATATTTTCCCTGATATTTACATTTTTATCAGCAATTTTATTCATCTATCCTTTTCACTTTAAAATTAGTTATATCCTCCCTCCATCTCAGTCAATTGTTGTCATATGTCTTTTTAAGTTGTCATTTCTATATTAGGAAGATTTTGTATGAGTAATTGGATCATCCAATGAGATAATTGTACACTTATCATCAACTAAGTGTAATCTCAAACGATTCCCATTATTTTCTTAGTCTTTGTGCCAAAATGAAAGATCAATAATTGGCCGAGAGAAAATATTATATTAAAATTATGATGATAATGATTGTCCGAGTAATAGGATGAATTTGTGAAATGAGATTGTACCTAGTCGGGTTATATGAAATGGGGGTTCGACACGAATAAAATATTGTAAACCCAAAGACGAGAATCCTCAGAAATGCGTATTACGTTTGGATTGGCAGTTCCCATAATTAGACGCCGCCGTAGCAGTAATAGTAGTCTCTTGATATTTTCATCAACTCAGAATTACTACACCTTAAAACAAGTTAGACACACACAAATACAAATACAAATACAATCCTTTGGTTCATACACAACAATGGCGGATTCGGATGACGTCAACTCCACGTACGGGTTCGATCGTCCGGAAATGTATTCGTCATCAATTGGGAAGACAGTGGATTATTACGAGAGGCATGTATTCCTGTGTTACAAGGAAGCTGTTGAATGGCCGCCTAGACTCGAGAACTCTGTTGACGATTCTCTTCCTTATCTTCTTTCTTCTGCTCTTAAATCTCGCAAGGATCATCTTCCTCTCAAGGTTTTCTTTTTCTTTTTTGTAGGGTTTTCATTTTTTCATTTCTCTTATCTTGGATTCAAATGCTCCTACAAATTCCCACCAAATCCCAATTCCCAATTCAACTACCAGTCTTTTTATATTGTATGTTTTGCTCAACTGGTTCTGGGTTACTCAAGTGGCTGCCTTCTTTATCTTGTCAAGAAGCGGTCCTTCGATGCACTTCTCCACTCTATTTTCATCCTGGGTCATTCCGAAACAGTCTCTTACCCCGCAATTGAGCCACTGGGGTGATGTTGTTGGGCGGTTGAAGGTGACGATGACCCTTATAGACTATAGCCCAGGCCTGTTTATCTGATCAATTGCTTACACGTTCAGGCTTAAATGTGGCTTCTTAATGTTCTTAGTATCTAAGGAATGTTTTTTATAGGTAGAATCAACATTTGAACAAATTGTGATGAACCCGGGCAAGTTTTTAAATTGTATTGCAAGAGTTGGGGAACATGATCTGATCGGTCTTCTCATGAAATCTGGGACGAGTGATTTGAAGCGTCTAATATGTGGCCTGCATGATCATTTCATTTCATATGTATTGCTCAATTTTCTTGGAATTAGCCCACAGGATGGTTAACTTTAGTGTCTGTCATTTGGGGAGGTGGAGTAGAGTACTAGATCAATGCTTTTTAAGTTTCAGAGCTTTAGGTGTTCATAAAAGATTTAAGTTTACCATGCTTACATTACTGTGGTTCCTCATCACGCAGACTCGTCTGACTATATATGGGAGATGCAACGAGACTGAGTCCACAGATGGCGATGTGCTGATTTTCCCAGAAATGATCAAATATAAGTAAGTAAATCTTGTGATTAATTCCCTCCTTAGTGCTCTCCTGGTTACTGTTGGCTAGCGGGGATATCGCTTCTCATGCCGGCCTTCTGAAAACTAACTGCTTTATTTTACTCCAATTTGTGGGCATAGATAAGCAGACAATGTGTTCTAAACATAATGACCTGATTTTTTTCAGTTGTCTTCTCTCAGCTTTATTGAATGTACTTTTTTTGTTGCTAATTGAAGGGGTTTGAAGGAGTCAGATGTGGATGCATTTGTGGAAGATGTTCTTGTAAACGGTAAGCCATGGGCTTCTGGTATTCCAGAGTCCTTGGTAGGTGCATATATATTTGTGTGTGCTCATGCTAGCAGGGACAAAAGATGTGGTGTCTGTGGTCCTGTCCTCGTTGAAAAGTTCAAAGAGGAAATTGAGTCGAGGAGTCTGAATGATCACGTTTTTGTGAATGCCTGTTCTCATGTTGGTGGCCACAAGTATGCTGGAAATCTTATAATCTTTGGAACTTATGCAAAGGGGAAGGTTATTGGTGACTGGTAAGATCATGTTCTTGAACTGCTGCTGGCCTTGCTTTATATAGCCCATACATCTCTTAGTGATTATTTTCTGCGACTATCTGATTTTTTGAAGGTATGGTTATGTCACTCCTGCTGATGTCCCAGACTTGATTGACGTGCATATTGGCAAGGGTGAAATCATTGAGAAACTTTGGAGGTATTTTGAGCTATAGTTTCTGTATATTTGTCACGTGGGCTCTTACAACATATTCTTACCGATTTTTATGCTCTTAGAGTTGCGTCATTTACCCTATGTGTGACTCATGTGCTCTTATCTTTATTTATCTTATTACTTTACTAGTGCTATATAGGTGCATAGCTGTATGGTTTGTAAATAATGTCCTGTATTTTATTGCTTAGTACTAGCGGCACAATGTTTCATTGATTAGTTTTTTGACAGTTTTGTGTGAGACCAACCTATTTAATTGCACTCTTCGTATGTAATAGTAAAACTAACTCTAGTTAACATACTGTCCCTCCATTTTTTTTCTTCCCCTTCACTTTTTTACTTTTCCTAAGAAAGTTGGTCAAGTGACCAATCAAACCCTCCTTTACCCTTTGGCCATTACCCCTTACCCCTTTCCCAATCAAACCCCCCAGTCACACCACCACATAACTCCCACCACCAGCACAACCTAACTCCACCACCACCTCCATAAACACCAATGGACACCATCACCATCACCATCACACGACATCCACCACCATCAATCACCGCCGACCACCACCTACCCTAGAACCTTACACTCCGACCACGTCCTTCAAGAATTGACCTGACCCCCCTCCACCCTTCACAACATGTGACCACGTAGGTGGTGGCTATCGGAAGTGAATCCGACCTTCACAACACCCAATTTCCCTTCCTCTCTCATCGATTTTCCAGGTCTGCTTTCGCTAGATGTGTTGGGCAGTTGTTTTATTGGTCGTTCGTTTGTTGGTTGAGGGTTTGGGCTGTTTTCTCTAGGTGCTGGCTGTCGGAAGTCTGCTGGGTAAAAAAGATGGTGTTTGGTTGGTTATGGCCTTAGGGGTGGTTGGTGGAAGGAGGAAAGGCTTATAGTGGTCGGAGGAAAGTTGAGGTGGTCTGGTGAGGGTTTGGGCTGCATGGTGGGGGTCGCAAGTAAGGCTGGTGAATGATGGCGGGAGAATGATGTTTTTGCTGGAGGTTGGAGAAGGCCAGTAGGGTGTATGTATTAGGATTTTTGTAAGGATTTGATAAAGGTAATTTGGTAAAAGCCTTAAAAAAAACTTGCCTAAATAGGAAAGAAAGAGAAGTGAGAAGGAAAAAGAACAATAAAAATTGCCAAAAAAGGCAAAGTGGGAAGAAAATAGGAAATGGAGGGAGTAATATTATTCATTAATTTGGATAGCTTGAATTTTTATCAATAAATATGGGTAAATTTCTCGCCATCAAGAGACATTGAGACTGTCTCATGTGAGATTTTGTGATGTTTAATTTGTGTTTATGTTCACCTCTTGAACTAACTTGTCATGATCAATATCAGGGGTCAAATGGGGTTGAAAATTGAGGCTGCTGAGGAAAAAGTTGAGGACAAGCCATCTAATGGGAATGCACTTCCGGAAACTGAAGAAAAAGCACGGAGTACTGAAAGCTGCTGCCAGGGTACGAATGGAGTTTCATGTTGCAGAGATGGACCAGCAATTAACGGTGAAGGCGAGGAAGTGACCCCAAAGAGGACCGTAGAGAAGTCTTCTGAGAAACAATGCTCAGTGTGCTTGCCAGGATGGATTGGGAAGTGGGAGCAGAGTGATGTTTTGGTTGCTGCTGGTGTTATTGGAGCTGTTGCAACTATTGTTGTGGCTTATACATTTTTCAAGAGGTCGTCATAGGATTTCCTGATGTCTTGTTTGTTTCTTACCTGCTACAAAATAGTAATACTAGTGTCATCATATTTTACCAAGGTATAAACAAAGTAATCCTAAATACTTGGTGTATTATCTTATAGGTGACTGGGTTAATGGCCCTAAAAATTGGGTGTTAGTGGGGACTAAACGATGAATAACTCCACTTGCCAACATATAATTGCTCTACTTCTCCACCGTCAAAGTTTGCACTGTCTTGATGTTTGCTGAATATATGGGATAATCCTAGTTTATTTTTTTAAATGAAAGCTGCACCTCATATTGGATTGATTGACATCAACAAAAACCCTTTGATTGTGCTTGCCTTTTTTTTCCCTTTATGTTTAGTAGTTTTGAACCCTAGGACGATTCACAGCCGTGTTAGTTAATACGTGCCACTCTCTTCATTCCATTTGATTAAGATACAATTTATGTTATCCGCACGTGTTACGTTCATGCAATCAATCAGGTATTTCCCTCGCCATGGAACTTCTGAAGTTCAGTTCTACAATTACGTGATTGTAACATAAGCTGCTTGACTTATTCTACACTGTGCTGGTTTTGCCTGTGAAAAGTTAGCAAGCCAAATACATTGGTTTTCAGAGTGGCGGTTGTTTTGCCTATGAATAATTAACCAGCGAAATAGGATTGAACCACCGAAAATCCTATTGCTTCCTACAAACTTGTACATCAATATCTAATCAACCAAGTATCTCGACAGATGAGAACAATGCAAAACAATACCAGACACATTCCCATAAACGCTGCACTCTATACTTAATACACAATTTCTCTCATTTAACCATACATCAAACCACTCGCTAATTGAGTGCAAAACTAACCACACTTGGAGAGGTCTAAATTATCCTCAATCCTCACAAAGAGAAGTCATAAGTTCTCGAGGTGATCTCCAGACTGGGAGATCAATAAACTGTTGCTTAGCCTTCTCCTCATGGACACTACACAAGGATTCTGCTACCTCGCAAAGCTGTGAGAAGTCACGGATTATTGCTTCCTGTGCTTCTACCTGAAATGCAGATGTTTAAATATCATCAAACAAGACATAAATTTCGAAGCATTTGCAAACCAACTAGCGACACCAAAGCAGCTAGTGAAAATAATATCATAATAAGCTAATCTCAACAAATATGAGTCAATCCAATTTGTACCTATTCATCAGGATATTGAGCTAATCTCATTCGCCTTATCATGAGACTGCCTCATATGACACATACTGAAGTTTAACATCAGATCACACCTAATTAGCTTTTATATCGATTAGAATTACACTAGCCAAATACTGAAGTTTATCATGCATGTTGCATGACACATGAAGTCCACAGCCTTAAAAGTATTCTATATCCCACAATTGCTACTACAGTAACATGCACATAAATTTACATGTTATTGCTTTCAGATCATTCAAACTTAAATCAGATGAATTTCCAAGTTAATAATGGCACACATTTTTAGTCATGTGCCAAAACCACAAATGCAGCGAATGAATTAAGAACATCAGCCTTAATCCCAAAATGATTTGGGTCGGCGGACATTAATCATCCTTTAGAGCCGTCATTAAATGATCACACACCTCAAAACGAATTTAGAAACAGTTAGGCAAATCACCTTTACCATCATAAAAATGGAAGTACAGCACCATTCAAATTAATCCCCATTATAGGAGCATTCAAATAGAATTATAACAGAATCCCGAGCTTTAAAACAGTTGATTTTGTTCGATGTCGGTAATTAACAGAAGCCACAGTAGTTGCTACTACAACAGAAAACACACTAAATTTTTTTTCTTACTCCCTTGGCTTATGATAATTAGTGTGATTGGCATCTCAAAAGATAGAGTAAGAATGATCAAATACGCCAAACCACGAAGGTAAGAATAGGGCATTAAAATACAGGGGAAAATGCATACTTTAAAAGCAAGACAACCGATGGCGCGGTTAGTTTAGTGCATGAAGTTTTACATTCCTGATTTACTCGATCTAGGAGTATCTCTTGATAATCAACATTTCACATCTCACATAAGAGAACAAATACACAGAAATTTAGGAAGATATAAGCTAAAAATACGTGTTATTAACTTATTATGAAGGGTTATTAACTTATTATGAAGTCGAAGCAACAGTTAAACTCTAATGGTAGGAATAGTAAAGAGGGAATGAATCGGGAGGCACACACCATTGTTCATGGGTATTTTTAAGAAAATGGCAAAAAGGATTGAGCAGCTATGTAGAGGAAATGGCTGTATACAACGAAGTGGAAATTGCAACCAATAATTATGATACTCGTAAGGTATTGCAGACGATTATGGCGATTCTGAATTAAATGTTAATTGACTTCAAAAGACGTCAATGTTATGTAGTTGAAAACTGAAGTGCCCTGTTCGTGTTATCATAATGTGCAACTGGATAAGCAAGCTTTTCAGCAGGCAGTCAAAGAATCAGCTAAAACAGTAAAGGAGTACAAGATGTCAATCCTAAGAGGAGCAATCTCCGCATTTTAGGCATTTAACTAACGCAGTTAACATTTCTGCAGCGCTATAGAGAGTAACTAATGCAGGAGCAATGAGCAACAAATTAGACGGAAATGACAAATAGGAACTGCCCTAAGTAGGAGTGACATTTCAAGCGTTTGGTAACCCTTAGAATTTGAAATTGGAATTGGGCTCAATTCTTTATCAATTCCAACCTAGTTAAAATTTGGGACTCTCAACTCCCTAGCATATAGTAGTCATTTGATAACGTTTTTTCATAGTAAAGGAAAAGTGTAAAAAAAAGGAAAGAGAAAAGAGAAAGAACCTGGGAGAGAAGGTGAGAGAGGAAGAGAGAAGAATGGGAAGGAAGAGAATGAATGGTGGGATGATGATGATGATGTTGTTGTTGGTTGATAATGGAAGGATGATTAAGAGTGTGATTAGGGATAGAGATTAAGGAGTTGGATAAATGTTGCCATAGAACAAGTTCATGTTGATATTTGTCCTTGAGTTTAACAAGGGCAATGCGTCTCCTCTTCCTTGTCTCCTTCAATTCAACTGCTGGATCTGCAACAGCAACAGCAACAGCAACAGGTATGCTACTACTAATTGGGGTTCTCTTTTTCCGCTTGTATACGAAACCCTCGTCGTTCACCAATTCCCAATCTGACATATCTTCCATCCTCCAACTGCTTCTTCTACTTTATGATTTCTAGTATGTTTTTACCATTCTTTCTCACCCAAACTCATTTCTTTATTTCCCTTCCGCTATACTTATATATATACTTCCTCCACTTCGCTTTTCCAGATCTTGTTTTTTGAGACTTTCTTCAACTTGTTGTCGTGGTCGGAGCGAGTAATTAACGGAGGGAGAAGGGATCAATTGTTTTTAATTTTTTTTGAATTAGGGTAAGAATTCATGTGTCTTTTAGCTAGACTAGAGATGGCAAATGGGGTCAATCGGGTCGGGTATTGGTCGAATCATTTCAGATTTGTCACATATTTCGGTCTCTTTAATCTAGGGTTGAACAAAAAATCCGATTATCCGAATCGTTCCGATATCCAATTCGAATCTGATCCGAAAAGTTGGATATCCGATCCGAAATTAGGTTTCCGATCGGATATCTGATCCGAAATATTCGGATATCGGATCAGATACAGATACCTAGTCTCAAAATTTCGGATATCGCAATTATATGATCACTTGTGAATAGTTCACAAAAATGAAAGTGGCAGAGTGGAGTTGTAGGGTGGAAATATTTCAGCCGTCATATAACTCCCTCCCTCCCACCCAAACCTTCTTTATTTCATTTATACATCAAATATTAACTCATTATACCATCACTAAACTCCATCCATCAACCATGTAAGATCTGACAACTGAAACGCCAAACGCGACGACACGACCAACGCTACACTCGACGACGACGACAATACCGTTTCACACGACGACGCAACCGCCGCTCTGCTTGTCCATCTGCTTCACTTGTCGACCTCTTCACTCCATCAGCGTCGCCGTAAACGATGCAGCAACCACCAGCGGCGCCGCCACCACGCAGTTATAATTGCAACCTTATTTTTTCCCTTATTTCATATATTAAAATTCAGATCTTGGCATCCTAATTTTATGTAAGAAAAAAATTGATAGGGTGTCTCTATTGTTTGTTTATTGAATGTATTAATTTTAATTTTTTGTGTTTTACAAATTTGATAATTAGGTTAATGAACCAATTTATGTTTGATTTTGTGTTTAAGAATGAAAATGGAATTTTCGGATCAGATATTGGATATCGGATACCCAATCCGATTTTTTCGGATAGTGAATTTCGAATATCCGACTCTTTCGGATCAGATCATGGATAATATAATTTTGTTTTTTCGGATCGGATATTCGAACCGAAAATCGGATTCGAATCGGATATCCAATCCATGCTCTGCCCTACTTTAACCCGTATTAATACAAGGGTAACCTCTTCTTCAGGTTACCAGTCTCTTTACTTTGTTTTGGAAAGGGATAGAGGGAATAATTTAACAAGTATTTATATCAATAGATTGGATTATTTCTATTTTATTTTTCCATAATTTTTAAGTAAAAAATGCAATCTATCTATCTATCTATTTATCTATATCCCCTATATATTAAAACCCAAGAATTTTTGCATCCTTATGAAGCCACGTCATCAAAAGCAAATTCTTTTCGTTTTTTTTTAAATTCACCACATAAAAACTGTTTTACAATACACTACCAAAAACTAAAATTAACAAAATTGCACAAATGGGATTGTTTTTTTTAAATGTAACACCAATGTGAGAATTATCAATACTTATATTTAATTTTTTTTTTCCAGAAATTATCTACTTATATACTTATAAAAACTAATAGGAAAAAAAGATTAGTTATATTTGCACGAAAAACGACACAAAGCTTAAATAACTTTAATCGATAACTTTTATAAATAAAATGTATGTAACAAATTTAAATATTGTAAGTTAACAACTAAGAACTAATAAAAATAAACACTGAGTATTAACATAACTCTAAAAAAATTTCAGATGAAGCAAAAAAATAATATTAAAAGAAACATACCTACTCTTAATAATAAAGTACATTTTTGCAGTGTATTTATGCCTACTCTTAATAATATAGTAAATGAAACATACCTTAACCCAAAAGTGTAATCGTTTCGTTAAATAATACTGTTAAACTAATATTGTAGACTATGTGTATCACGATTAAGGAACGAATAAGCATAAACACAAATAGTAGCACTGACTAGGTTTAAGAATCATGGAGGTTATGTGACTGAAGTGATTGAATTTTAGTAAATAAATAAACAACTTTATATTGAGATACGACGGATATGAGAAAAAGAGATAAGGGGGATTATGATGAGATTTTGTGGTATATTGATTGAGTGAGGTTAATGGTAGACTTTGAGTAACTTGGGCCCTCTCTCTTTATTTAGCTAGACTCATTTGATTTTCATCTACAATATTTTGAATATATTCACAACTTAATGTCACATACAGAGTATTGTAGGTTATCGTCAAGTCTTTTCTTTTTTTCAAAGTTAAAAATTCTTTTTTATTTATTCATGAACTTTGCTTATGAAGAATATAACAATTAAAATAAATTTAATCATTTTTAAAAGTGCCACTCCAAATATATTATTATTGTGGATTATTTTCATATGGGACAAATATTTTTTTTAAACAAAGGAGGGATATTTAGGTATCCACAAGGTAGAATGGGTACATTTGTTAAATTCTACCTACGTGTGGAGATGGATATTAAAATCTTACTCATGGACTAAACACAATTGATTATAATGGGGGTGTGGATTTGCATTTTATCGACGAATGCGGGTACGGACGACTATCCCCAATAACTCTTCTACTCTTACGTTTTTTTTTCTACAAAATTGTTCATTGATTAAATTTCAAAATAATAACATAAATAATTTAAAGTGTTAGTTTTGTATAGTTCTATACTATGACATTAAACAAAAGTTAGGGATAGACCAATGAAAAAACCGGATCGTAAAACATCGACAACGTTTTAGAAAACATCGACGACGCTTTTCATAAAAAAGACGCCTATTACCCTTACCCTTCTCTCAATAAAAAAACTCAAAACTCAACCTAGAAATCCCACTTCCACATCCACCACCGCCACATCCACCACTGCTGCCGTCACCGACGTCTGAGCCGCCCGCCCGCCCCCTGCCACTAGGGGAGAGCACGGATCGGATATCCGATCCGAAATTTGGAAAAATCAATATTCGATATCCAATCCGAATGACTTCGGATATCCGATATTTGGTATCCGAAATTTTCGGATCCGATATCCGATATCGAAACTTCTGAATTTTAGATTTTTAAGTTTATGGCAGAGCTGTTTTATAACAATTGATTTATGACTCCAAAAAGCAACTATCATCAAACAGCTACAACCTCTAGCCTTTGCAATATCTTCAAGAAAGTCTCTAAGTATATTATTCAAACTTCAGATCAAGAAACTGACAACCATGACCGAGCCATTGCAAGCGTCGTCGTGTAAAATGCAACAAGACACTCGAATTATTGAATACTTGGAAACAATGGGTCAAAAATAATCCGAATGGTTAGTGAAGAACTCGCTGCTAATGCACATTCTTTTTCATATATGATGGATCACAATACTACAATTAAGGTAAAATTAAAAGAGATGAAGATGGGTTTGATGAGATTTGCAAGCATTAAAGTTCAAGAAAAATGAAGACATGAGAGAAAGGTAGTGTGACATGGTTAGGGGTGTTCATGATTAACCGAACCGTAAAAACCGAACCGAAAAAACCGAAACCGTATATTTTTTTAGGTTCAAAAAACCGAACCGAAATAGTTTATCAATTCGGTGAACCGAACCGGTAAAAACCGGTTAAGAATGGTTCGGTTACGGTTCGGATTTTTAAAACCGCGGTTAACCGAAACTGAACCGATTAACTAAATTAAGAATAAAGCCTAGCCCAAATATTTAAAAGCCCGAATAGCCCAAACTTAAACTGTCATATACACACACCTCTCCAAAAACTTTTAACCTAATACCTAATTCACTAGCTAAACCCTCAGTCTCTCAGTGTCTCTTTCTCTATCTCGGTATCACCACATTAGTATTTCATTAATATTTTCATGATATAATCTCATCATCACAATCTCTATAACATATCCCTAAATCATTTAAATTATTCCCCAAAGCATTTAATTTCCGGGGTATAATTTTTCCGGATCTATTTGCAAGTCCCTCAATCTACGACTTTTTGATGTATTTGTTTATATTTTCAATGTATTCAATCGATTTAAGGTTGGTTTTTGAATGTTTTGGTTTAGTTTTGTTGCATTTGATATTATCATCGATTGAAATCAATTGATTTAGTGTCCCTTTCATCGGAAGATGCATAGTTTAAGTGCTCTGTAACGTCAAAGCTATAATGGATTAACCAAAAAATCTAGTCTCAAAATTTGGTTTGACTCAATTTTTCTAACAATTCACACTTTTTTTCTTGAAGAAGACAAAGCAATATGTCTTGTCATTCTTGAATTTGTAAGACGTCATTTGGCCAAAGTCGTGTCTCCAAGAAAGCGCCTTTGACTACAACAAATGAAAAATTTATATGAGAATTCGGTTTCGGTGAACCGGTCAAACCGAACCGTTCATCCGGTGAACCGAACCGAAAAAAACCGGTTTAAATCGGTTCGGTTACGGTTCAACAATTTGGAAAACCGATTGACCGATTAATCGGTCATTTAAGCCGGTTCGGTTAACCGAACCGGTTTTGAACACCCCTAGACATGGTTGTTCAATTGAAGCAAATATCTAGGTTAAAGCATCGATGTATGTATTTATAGGTGGTCTATGTTTCATTAGGCCCAATATAGGTAGGTAAATTAGTGTATTTGTTGTTTCCGGTCCAAATCTAGTGGGTATACTTCTTAACTTTTTCCGAAGAAAAAGAGTAAAAAGCTATGCTTCAGATCGAATACGGATATCCAAAAATTTTAAACTAGTATCTGATATCCGACCCGTATCCGAAAGTTTCAGATCGGATATCCGATCCGAATGTTCTTTTCGGAGTGGATATCCGATCCGAAACTTTCGAATAGGAATCGGATAACGGATCGGTTCGGATAATCGGATTTTTTTGCTCAGCCCTACCTGCCACCACCTTGCCGCCGGCCGAAATCCGGTGAGTCTTTTTTTTTTTTTTTGAATTTCTTAGATCTATTTAGTTTTCCGTTTAGTTTTTGTTAATTAATTTTTCTTTTGGATTTGTTGTTAATTTCTTGTTGTGTATAGTTTTATACTATAGATTTGTTGTTGATTTTTGTTGTTAATGATTTTTTTTATCCTTTGTTGGTTAGATCTAAGTCCCACAAATT
The DNA here is from genome assembly GCA_022085475.1 of Heliosperma pusillum. NCBI lineage: Eukaryota > Viridiplantae > Streptophyta > Magnoliopsida > Caryophyllales > Caryophyllaceae > Heliosperma > Heliosperma pusillum. The sequence continues at coordinate 29,914 of JAIUZE010047830.1, read as the reverse complement.
ATATTAGTTAAGTATTAGATTTGTTGTTTGTTGTTGTTTATGTGTTGTTTTTAATTTGTTGTTGTTTGTTAATTTGTTGTTGTTTATGGGTTAGATCACGTTTTTTTTCAAAAATCATTTCTCTTTTTCTTCATCCCACCATGGTGGGAATTGGAGGAAAAAAATTGCCCATGGCCGGACGTGTGGTTTGAACGTCCAACCATGGGCGAATTGTTTTTCCTCGGGCGAATTGTTTTTCCTCCAATTCCCACCATTGTTAGACGAAAATATTTGATGTCCAACCATGGTTGGACGTTGGAAATGGTTGTCCCACCATGGTGATATTTCCAGATTGGAAATCCTTCCATGGTTGGGATATTTTGTTTTGAAAATCGTCCATGGTTTGGATTTTTTTTATTAAAAGTCCGTCCATGGTTACATTTGAAAAAAATTATAATTTGTTATTTAAGTTGATTAAATTAATTTGTAGGATGAGAATATGTTTAAGGATTATTATTACCACTAATTTCAACGTTTTCAATTGTCTAATGCAGATAAGAGATCGAGGAAAGAGCGTTATGGTTCTTGGGGATCGTACGGAGAACCGAAAAGTCACGGCTTCCAAGCGCCGTGCTCGGGAGGAGCCTTCTAGTGCACAGAGACCTCGCGTTATCTTTCGGTGTAGACCCGATCCCGTCGCTAGCGGGATTTCTGAGAGGGAGATGTCACAGGAGGTAGGAGGTAGTGTTCGTCAGATCGATGAGGGTTTGGATGACGAGGGTTTGGTTGACGACGATGATGAGGGTTTAGTAGACGAGCGTTTGGTGGACGAGGAGTCAGAGGGCGAGAAGGCTATGGTGGGTCGGTCCGTGTCGGACTCGAGATCTCAGTTATCGTTGTCACAGAGGTTGGCCCAGGAGCCCTAAGGCCGCTACTCTAGGTTGCAGGATGGTTCGGAGAGGGAGACGCGGAAGAAGCCGCGTAGTTGAAAGTCCATAGACTTTAATTAGACTCCTCTAATTAGTTACTAAATTACTTGTTAATTTAGTGTTTAATGATCTATGTAACATGCATGCAAATATAAAGACATTTTATAAAAGAAGAAATTTCCTCACATTGAAATGGAAATAAATGGGCACAATAAGAACTGTTTCTTATTGTTCTTGAGCTATAATAAAGGATGATCCTAGAACAATCTCCAAAGTAGAAGACCTCCTTTAAGTTGCACCAAAATGAAACCAAATTATCTAACCTTATTATTAACTAGATAATAAGATAGATATAATACTACTAATATTAGAATATATTACTACACTAGTAATACTTAGTAAATATTAGTATTATGAGAGTTTAGTGAGAAGATGAGTTTTTAGAGAGATGTGTGAATTAAGCACAAAATGAAGTGGTGAAAAAATGAACAACTATTGTCCATTTTATAGCCACTACGGTCGGACCTCACATGTCCATATTGGCCTCTTATTTTGTTAATCTATTCACATGCAATTAGGTGGAGTGTAGGTAATGTGAGAATGATTAAAGTATGAAGGTTATGTCACAATCAAATGGAGAATTGTGTAAAAAAAAAAAGAACAAAATCATTTCTTTATTCACATGCCATGACCGGCCACATGTGGCTTATTATGGTCCATTTTGATTTTTGATATTTGTCCCACAAATACTTATTAATCATATGCTTAATTATCTTATATAATTAGGTGTTAATTTGATCATATAACAATTATATGACACAAATTAATAAACAATATGCACTTAAAATTTAAGTGATATTTTACCATTATATCAATATATAATGGGTCCCACAATACTTAGTTAATTTATTTTACTACTCCTTGTATATATAATTAACTAATTACATCTACTTCAAAATATATATAAAATCTCAACTAATTAAGTAAATTAACGATTAATTACTAAGTTAGATCTTATTTAATCATATTAAAATAAGATATAAATTTATTAATCAATTATTGCATAATTGAAAAATAAACTTGATCGAATTTGAATTCCTAACTCAATTTCTAACAATTAACTCTCGTACATATCAAATATATGTAATGGACTAATCAAATGTATCAATACAAATAATTAGTTACTATTTGGGTTTCATCCTATAGGTGTGACCGAAATGGATCAGTTGATCACCGCCGTCATACGACAATAACGTCAAACTCTAGTCAGCCAACCGTTATTGATTTACGTTAATTAACTGACTAATCATATATATATATAGTCAATAAATATCTCAATTATATTACTTAATGAGATTTGTTATGTGGCGCACTATTGTGGAGGACACCTACTCCAACAATCTCCCACTTGTCTCTTTATCACATCTCTCACTCAACGCAAGATGTCTTTCAGGTCGCACTTGCGATTGATTATATCTAGAGTGGTTTTCTCGATATGGAGAGTAATTGTCTGACCGGAAAATCCACCATAGATCCCTTAAAAAGGGTCGCCACGTATTTACAGTAACTACTCCTCGTGTGGTCTGAAAATGTTTGTACCCAACGTGGGTGGACAATTCCTGTTGACTCATCTACTCTGTATGATGTAGATCACCATGACCCAGAAGATGTTCATCGGCCTCTTTTCACGGCACGACCTAGAAGACAAACCAAAGCTAATCGGAAACTATAGCGACTCAGATAGACGGTTGCCAATCAAAAGAACCGATTAATAGGAATAAGATAGAAGACCCTGCCACGACCAGGCATCAATTAATTGATTTAAGGGTCTCTACAAAGGTCATTGTCCGACAGAGTGTCATACAGTTTGTCTATGTAATCGACCAGTCATCTCCATGACCCCATGGTGTTGAACCAACCATCGATTGACTTACATTGTAGTCACTTCGAGACGTCACCTCATTGACTGACTAGGGACAAAATACTAAGTTCGTCCTATTCACTTGATAAGGTCCATCATTGTCTTACAATCTATTCGGATAAACAAAGTATTAAATTTAGTCAAACTAAATAAAAGAGTTTATAATAAAATTCGAACAATGAATACAATTATCATATATGAAATAATTAATACAATATTCAATTAATACATATTACATAATCTAAAGGAATTCTGGTACTCGTCTCAATCCCATTGTGACGATATGACCATCATGCTTAGCCTTTGATAAAGGCTTGGTTAAAGGATCAGCAATGTTATCATCTGTCCCAACCTTACAAATGTCAATTTCCTTTCTATCCACGTAATCTCTAATTACATGATATTTCCTAAGTACATGTCTAGACTTATTAATAGACTTGGGCTCTTTTGCTTGAAAGATAGCCCCACTGTTATGGCAATAAATCGTGATAGGATCTTTGGCAGTACGGACTACTCCTAGTCCTTCCAAAAACTGCCGAATCCACACAGCTTCCTTTGCAGCTTCAGACGCTGCAAGGTACTCTGCTTCTGTTGTAGAATCCGCTGTAACGCTTTGCTTGAAACTCTTCCATCAAACAGCTCCTCCATTCATCATATAAACATAGCCAGATTGGCATTTCATATCATCCCTATCTGTCTGGAAATTGGCGTCCGTGTAACCCTTTACACGCTACTCAGTCTCACCTCCAAACACTAAGAACGAATCCTTGGTCCTTCTCAAGTACTTAAGGATGTTCTTTACGGCTATCCAGTGACTCTCACCTGGATTGGCTTGGTAACGACTTATCATGCTCAAAGCATATGCAACATCGGGACGAGTGCACATCATAACATACATGATTGATCCAACAGCGGAAGCGTAAGGGATCAATTTTATGCGTTCAATCACCTCGGGTTTGGTAGGGCACTCTGACTTGCTCAAAGTGATCCTACTACCCATAGGAAGAAAGCCTCTGTTAGAGTCTTTCATGTTGAACTGATCAAGAATTTTATCAGTATAAGTTTCTTGACTTAATGCTAGTATCCTTCTAGATCTAATCCCTATAGATTCGGATAGCTAAGATGCGTTGGGCCTCTCCTAATTCTTTCATTTGGAAATGAATCCCAAGCCACTCCTTCACAGAAGTGAGCATTGGAATATCATTCCTAATGAGTAGTATGTCACTACATACAAGACTAGAAAAGTTACTTTACTCCCACTAAACTTCATGTATAAACATGGTTCCTCGACACTTCGAGTGAAACCATTTTGTTTAATTACATGATCGAAACGATAATTCCAACTAGTGGATGCTTGTTTAAGACCATAGATGGATCTCTTAAGTTTGCATACCTTCTTAGGATTCGATGGATCCACAAAACTTTCAAGTTGTGTCATGTACACTTCCTCTTCTAGAAAGAAGGCGGTTTTGACATCCATTTGCCAAATCTCATAATTATGAAATACGGCAACCGCTAAGATAATCCTTATGGACCAAAGCATGGCGACTGGGGCAAAGGTTTCGTTATAGTGAAGACCATGAACTTGGGCGAAATCTTTTGCCACCAATCTAGCTTTGTAAACATTATTATGTTCATCTATGCCGCTTTTGATCTTATAGATCCACTTACACTGAAGAGGTATTACCTCCTTAGGTAAATAAACCAAGTCCCATACTTGATTGTCGTTCGTAGAATCCATTTCGGATCGCATGGCTCCTAGCCATAGCTTTGAGTCGGGACTAGAAATGGCTGCTTTGTAGGTAGTAGGTTCATTACTTTCGAAAAGTAAAACATTATAGTCACCACCTTCCTCTATAATACCAAGGTATCTATCAGGTTGATGACTATTTATGCTTGACCTCCTACGTTCCGAAGGAATTACGACCGCATTAGACGAAGAGGGAACATTTTCCTCGTTTTCCTCTACAACCTTTTCGGTTTGTGGCTCTTGGACTTCGTCAAGTTCAAATTTTCTCCTACTCTGTCTTTTAGAAATAAAATCGTTTTCTAAAAAGACTGCATCACGAGACACAAACACTTTGTCCTCGTGTTTATTGTAGAAGTAATAACCACGTGTTTCCCTTGGATATCCTACAAATAGACATTTGTCGGATTTGGGTGCGAGTTTATCGTCTGACTTATTCTTAACAAACGCCTCGCATCCCCAAATTCTCATGAACGACAAATAAGGGACTTGCCCTGTCCATATCTCACATGGAGTCTTGTTTGCCGCTTTAGTCGGGCTTCGATTTAGTGAGAATATTGCAGATAAGATAGCGAAACCCCCAAAATAATCAGGAAGCTCTGTTAGACTTATCATGGATCGAACCATATCTAATAAAGTTTGATTTCTCCTTTTGGCCACACCATTTAATTGAGGTGTGCTAGGAGGAGTCCATTGTGATATTATACCACAATCTTTTAGATGTGAATCAAATTCATTGTTCAAGTATTCACCACCACGATCAGATCGTAGGGCTTTAATCTTTTTATTCAATTGGTTTTCTACTTCATGTTGAAATTCCTTGAACTTTTCAAAAGCATCACTTTTGTGCCTCGTCAAGTTGACATACCCATATCTACTCAAGTCGTCGGTAAAAGTAATGAAGTAGTGATAACCACCTCTAGCTTGGAGAGTCATTGGGCCGCACACATCCGTATGTATAAGGCCTAATACTTCACTTGCTCGTGTCCCTTTTTCCCGTAAAAGGAGCACGAGTCATCTTGTCTAGAACACAAGATTCGCATACACCATAAGATTCATAATCGAATGGTTTGAGTACTTGAGATGAAACAGGCCTCTTTATGCGTCGTTCGTTTATGTGCCCTAAACGACAATGCCAAAGGTATGATTGATTTGGTTCACCTGTTTTAAGCCTCTTGTTTTCTACATGATAGACCTTTTTTGCAATATCTAGAACATAAATACCTCCAATAGAAATGGCCTCTCCATAAACCATTTCGTTAAAAGAAAAATTACAATGATTATTCTTAATCCAAAAAGAAAAACCTTCCATGTCTAACACGGAAATAGAGATAATGTTCTTGTTAAGAGTTGGTACATAATAGCAATTATTTAAATACAACTCTAAACCATTAGGCAAAAGAAGAACGTAGGTGCCCACGGAAACTGCGGCTACCTTAGCTTCATTTCCCATGCGCAAGTCCATGTCACCCTTGGCTAGTGGTCGCGCGTCCTTCAGCCCCTGTACATGATTACAAAGGTGAGAACCACAACCGGTATCAAATACCCAAGTAGATGTACTAGCAAAGTTAATATCTATCATATAGAGCGATGAAAGAATTTTACCTGACGTTGTCACACAGCCGTCTTTCTTGTCTTTCAAGTATTTTGGGCAATTGCGTTTCCAATGCCCTTTGCAATTACAATAATAGCAATCCGCCTCCGTGTGTTTGTTGACTTTGGGCTTGGGCTTAAAAAAGACCTTGCCCTTTCCCTTGCCGATTTTCTTGAAAAGAGTCTTACCCTTTCCTTTGTCCTTTTTCACCCCAAGGCTCATGTTCTTCAATTTCATTGAAAGAACGTCCTTGGGTTCACTCCCACTAGCCTCCATGTCCCTCTCCTCTTGGGTGAGGAGTGGATGGAGTTCATGGAAACTCTTTTCCATGCCATTCATGTTGTAGTTCACCCTAAATTGGGTGAACTTTGGTGTGAGTGAATGAAGAATTCTTCCCACCACTAGCTCCTTAAGAATCTTGAACCCTAGACGCTCTAAGGTGTCGGCGTGCTCAACCATTTTGAGCACGTGTGGGCCAACTTTTTGGCCCTTTTGGAGCTTAGTATCAAAGAATCTCGTAGCCGCCTCATATTGGAGAATTTTAGGGGCTTGAGAAAACATCGATGTTATCCTCGTGAATATCGCATATGCATCGAGAGATATCAATTGGAGTTTGTGTTTGGGTGAGATTGACCAAATCAAGACATTCTTGACGTCATTGGAAACCTTCAAATAAAGATCATATTTGGCCTGAACCGCCGCGGTCGATCTTGACCCGGGTTCGGTGGGGGGCTCTTCGACCAAGTAGCAAAGCACGTTATCGAATATCGCGACGCTCTTGATCGTTGATTCCCATTCAACGAAGTTACTACCGTCATCTTTTAGGACACACTTGGCCATGACGGATCTCAACCATGAGTCCTTACCCAAGGTTGCGTTGTTTGATGAAGTTGACATTGTGCGAATATGGTTACTACAACAAAAAGAAATATATAAACATTCATTGTTATGATAATTTACTTGAAAAACATTTTAATAAGTTTAGCATTTATCTAATGAATCCTCACTAAATTATATAAATGATTCCAAGACCCATCTTTAAATAAAATAGTCATCGTATGTTACCTTTAGGGGCTTGCGAAAATATTTATATTATCCTCGTGAATATCCCATATGCATTGAGAGATATCAATTGGAGTTTGAGTTTGGGTGAGATGGACCAAATCAAGACATTCTTAACGTCATTGGCAACCTTCAAATAAAGGTCATATTCGGCCCGAACGGCCGCGGTTGATCTTGACTCGGGTTCGGTGGGAGGGGCTTCGATCAAGTAGTGAAGCACGTTATCGGATATTGCGACGCTCTTGATCGTTGATTCCCATTCAACAAAGTTAGTACCGTCATCTTTTAGGACACATTTGTCCATGACAGACCTCAACCATGAGTCCTTACCCAAGGTTGCGGTATTCCATGATGTTGACATTGTGCGAATATGGTTACTACTACAAAAAGAAATATATAAACATTCATTGTTATGATAATTTACTTGAAAAACATTTTAACAACTTTAGCATTTATATGATGACCCCTCACTAAATTCTATAAATGATTTCAAGACCCATCTTTAAATAAAAATAGTGATCGTATGCTACCCTTATCTAAAAATGGTAAGTCATTACTTGACTAATTCTACCCCTAGAACTCTTGGTTGACGGATTTCAACTAAATCCATCTCTTAGTCCCAAGATAACGCTTATCTCGTTGAGTCCAGTGTAATTTTGGCTTGTGATCATATCATCCTACTTACCCGAGGTAAAAAGGGACCCACGAGCGTGGTAGCCCTAATGAACACAGGATTCATAGGTGTTACTAATTGGTAAGGCTAATGTCAGTTTTTTAAATATGTGAGAGATCTTGTCAATTTAGTGAATAACGTTGTGTCTATTTTGGTGAATTAAATCGGTGAATTGTGAATAACGTTGAATTGACAATAGCGGAAAAATAAAATGCATGTGTGACGATTTTGGCATGAGCGGAAATAAAGCAAGCAACCAAGCAACGAAAAATCCTAGTATGGCCACCTAGCTAATCAAATTAACTAGATAATAACAAATTCGGAAACCAACTCCTTGGTCCCTTGCCTCCACTTGGAATGCCTTCCAAAAATGGCACTGTCTTGAGGGAGTCACCGGTCTTCATTATAAATAATTACAAATATACAAATACCTATAATACATTTATTCTATAAAATGAAATTATTAATTATTACAAAGCGGCGATACGAGATCGCAATAAAAATTAGAACCAAACCGTTATTCCCTTACATTACGGGTAATAACGATTAAAAATAACTAGGCCATACTAGGTACAAAAATTGCATAAATTATTAAATAAATGACATTAATTCATTCAACCATAAATTAAATAAATTTATTCAAAATTCATGCCAAAATCGCCCTAAACACATTCATGCTCATTGTAGTTTGATTTTACGGGATTTATTGATTTTTAACCATTAAAAACAATAATCAACATTTAAATCTCATTTAAATTCAAACTAATTATCTAAACTGTTTTATAACTCAAAGTTTGTCCCTACTAATTTTTTTTGTCATTAATTAGTTCCATTTGATTTTATTTTCTAAATATAACGGTTTAATCATAACTTTTGAAATAAACCCAAAAACAAAATATAAACATCATAAAAATTTGAAACTAAAAATTTTGTACATTCTGGAACATTTCTAGGAACTCCAAAAATAAATAATATTTTCCCAAAAATTTGAATTTATTTTATGAACAAATAAATTTGTATTTAACGGTATTATCAAATAAAAACCATTAAATATAGTAAAATAGTGAAACAAATTACGAAATTCCACCAAGATGATAAAAAATAAATTTAAAATATACCAAAAAATTTCATGACCATAAAAGGACGTTTTAATTTTATTAACATTATAATCTCATATTATCGACTTTTATCTCATAAAAATCAATAAACATACAATACTTAATTAAAAGTCACTAAATTTTACATACAATATGTAAGATATGCATGTGAGATCATATTAAAATTTCATGGACAGAATCAACATGAAGCTATTTTTAGCTAACTTTTAACATGAAAATGCATATTAACTCGGTTTAAAAGCCAAAAATCAAAATAAATAGCAAATCAATCCCTAAAATCACGAAATTTGACTAAAAACATTTTGAAGACAGTAGGTATACATGCACAAAAAAAGTTTCGTCCAAATCATATTTTAACTCAAATTTTCGATTTATTAGTTATCTTATAACTTTAATAAAAATGCCCAAAATAAACATGCATGCTATAAGCTAGCTCTGATACCACATGAAATTCCATAGACCTTAACTAGACTCCTCTAGTTAGTTACTAAATTACTTGTTAATTTAGTGTTTAATGATCTATGTAACATGCATGCAAATATAAAGACACTATATAAAAGAAAAAATCTCCTCACATTGAAATGGAAATAAATGGGCACAATAAGAACTTCTTCTTATTGTTCTTGAGCTATAATAAAGGATGATACTAGAACAATCTCAAAAGTAGAAGACCTCCTTTAAGTTGCACCAAAATGAAACTAAATAATCTAACCTTATTATTAACTAGATAATAAGATAGATATAATACTACTAATATTAGTATATATTACTACACTAGTAATACTTAGTAAATATTAGTGTTATGAGAGTTTAGTGAGAAGATGAGTTTTTAGAGAGATGTGTGAATTAAGCACAAAATGAAGTGGTGAAAAAATGAGCAACTATTGTCCATTTTATAGCCACTATGGCCGGACCTCACATGTCCATATTGGCCTCTTATTTTGTTAATCTATTCACATGCAATTAGGTGGAGTGTAGGTAATGTGAGAATGATTAAAGTATGAAGGTTATGTCACAATCAAATGGAGAATTGTGTAAAAAGAAAAGAACAAAATCATATCTTTCTTCACATGCCATGACCGGCCACATGTGGCTTATTATGGTCCATTTTGATTTTTGATATTTGTCCCACAAATACTTATTAATCATATGCTTAATTATCTTATATAATTAGGTGTTAATTTGATCATATAACAATTATATAACACAAATTAATAAACAATATGTACTTAACATTCAAGTGATATTTTACCATTATATCAATATATAATGGGCCTCACAATGCTTAGTTAATTTATTTTACAACTCCTTGTAAATAGAATTAACTAATTACCTCTACTTCAAAATATATGTAAAACCTCAACCAATTTAGTAAATTAACGATTAATTACTAAGTTAGATCTTATTTAATCATATTAAAATAAGATATAAATTTATTAGTCAATTATTGCATAATTGAAAAATAAACTTGATCGAATTTGAGTCCCTAACTTAATTTCTAACAATTAATTCTCGTACATATAAAATATATGTAATGGACTAATCAACTGTATCATATACAAATAATTAGTTACTATTTGTGTTTCATCCTATAGATGTGACCGAAAGGGATCAGTTGATCACCGCCGTCATACGACAATAACGTCAAACTCTAGTCAACCAACCGTTATTGATTTACGTTAATCAACTGACTAATCATATTTATATAGTCAATAAATATCCCAATTATATTCCTTAATGAGATTTATGATGTGGCGCACTACTGTGGAGGAAACCTACTCCAACAGTAGTGACACTGATTGGCTCCTTAGAGCCCCACTTGGTGGGCCCCGTAACATTTCTGTGTTACGGAGTTTTGGTGGCATGTGGTATTTAGTAGTTGGACCGAGGCCGAGCCGGCTAGATCCTTTATTAAGTGCTACGAGAGGCTGAGTTATGTTGATGGGTTAGGCAAGATGACGGTATCAGCTGATGTTGTTAGGAGGTTTCAGTTGACCGGGCTGAGTGGTTTGAGATGTGTTCTACAACGGCTTTGGATGAGAACCTGCTGAGCTCTTTTATAGAGAGGTGGCAGGCGGATACGAACACATTTCATATGCCGTTTTGGGAGATCACCATTACGCTTCACGATGTAAAGGAGATTCTTGGGATTCGGCCTCTTGGTTCGAGGGTTTTTGTGCAGGGTACATCGGATGCGGGTCTTCGAGGTAGGAGATGGGCTTGAAGAGGGACGTGGCACGCTTTTCGGGTATTCTTCCCGACGATGTGGCACCACCGTTATATAAGGGTGGTGGCTTGTTGGTGTCGTCTTTGAGGTCCCATGTCACGAAAGGGAACATGCATGACTCCCTCCGTGCTTATTTTCTGTTGTTGTTGGGGCATACTTTGTTTGTGGACAAGTCCGGGGATAGGGTGTCAGCACAGCTGTTACCCTTGCTTGATGATCTCGAGCGGGTTAGTGAGTATGCTTGGGGTGCCGCGTGTTTGGCTTATTTGTACCGGCAGCTAGGCATGACATCGCGACGAGAGGCTCGCGATGTTAGTGGTTGTCTACCCCTATTGCAGGCATGGATCTACGAGTACTTCCCCCAGTTTCGACCACACGAGGGAGATTATTTGGAGGGGAGGCGACGGGTTGATGCTTGGAGGCACGTTCCTCAGTTTAAGGGCGACCCTGACCATTTTCAGATGTACCGCTACAAGTTTGACGGGCTTAGGGCAGAGCATGTCAGATGGATGCCTTATTGGACGCGTATGCCGAGTTCTTCGAGATACTCTCACTATTCTGGCTATATCAGATTTCAATCCATAGTTGAGTCGTACCAGCCCGATCGGTGTATGCGCCAGTTTGCGTACATTCAGACTATCCTGATGCCGATGCCGATCACATGTACCGAGTACCATCCGGTGAAGAACGGTTATAATGTGGACTTTGGCCACGAGCCCGATACAATGTGGGGCCACGAGACTTCCGTGGTCAACTTCAAGAGCCGGTCCTGACGAGCTATGATGCCTTTCGAGGTATCTCGACACTACGAGAGATGGTACGATGATATTTCTCACCGGTTCTTTTTTCCACCTTCATATCGTCTTGAGTTTAGCCGTCCACCTTTTCACGCTGAGCTGGAGGTAGCCCTCGCACTTAGTCGCCGGTTCTCAGATGTCTATCGGCACCCCACTCCGGAGATGCAGCGACAACAACTAAATATTTTGTTTAGTCAAATGAGCATGTACTACGATACCCATGATGAAGGTAACTAGTACTGGATAGTTATGCATCAGATTTGTTTTTTATTTGGTTTGTATGTAGTATTGACTTATCTTTTATTATTTATTTTATTAGACCGGTTTTTTATGTAGTATTAACTTATCTTTTTTTTAATTAGTTTCTTATGTAGTATTGACTTATCTTTTATTTATTTTTATTTTTTTATTGGCCACAACATGAAAACCCTATAATTTACTCTATTTAAACCCTTCACCCAACAAAAGTTTTTCACACAACTACTATCTTCTCTCTACTCTTAAAATATATTACCTCTCTTATCCTCTACTTTAATAATGGTGATGACTAACATACAACTAGTGAATTATTATAAAAATAAAATTAATGAGGTAGTTTCCGAGTTTCCCTTACTATTCGACCACCTTAAGATTGTGTTGAATAATCATGTAATTAATAATTTCATAAGTCATCACAATCCTCCCCTTTCCTCGCTTCAACTAATGCGTGGACCTATTTATGGTCTCAACAACCCTTCAATTCATCCTAGAACGTAACAGAAGGTATCATTACTTTTAATCTATTAACTAATTCATCTAATTAATGATTTTGTGGACATTATTATGACGATTAATTTTGTATTCAGAAAGTGTCATCCTGAAGCAAAGTAAGTGGGAAAAAGTGAGGTTGGAGGTAGTTGAACTGTTCAAGAGGTGTTTGACAATCGTTCCATGTAGGAACTTACACTCTCTATGTTCGGGGGATGGCCGGATATTATTGGGGCCATTTCAGAGTCTTAACACCTATGAAATGTATGTAACTCACGAAGAGGAGGAGTTTTATAGGCCAAATGGTTCTTCATCTGAAGGATATTCAACTGATTAAGTGTTTGGCTTATCTGATTAAGGTGATATTTGGCCTTGTTTGTGTAAAATAGCTTTTCCTTTTTAAAAGGAGTTTATTCACAAGTTACTTTTTGAAAAAAAATTAGGTGTTTGGCCATACTTTTGTAAAAAAGTCCTTCTTATAAAATTTATATGTTTGGCCTAACTACTTCCATCAAGTTTTTTTTCTATTTTTTTGCCTTTTTCTATTAACCATATTATTTGTAAAATCATCATTTGAATACAAACTAACATTTAAAATATGTATGTAATCACTCGACAACTATACTAAAACTATATGATTACCCTTCAAAATTATAATATTACACACCTTCGTCAAATCAAATAATGCCGATAAATAAAAACAGTAAAATCCTATACTATAAAGTTTAAAATCGTCTCATATTCATTAGAGAAGTAGCGATGAAATTACGAATAATAGCCATTTCTTCATCATCTCCATCTTCACCATTCGCATTTGACTGATTGTCTTCATCATCATCGTCATCTTGATCATCTTCATCTTCTACACTCGACATATAGTTTGGGTCTCAGTCACACTTGTCAAACTCTTCATCCTCAAGCGCATTTATTCTAATAAAGTTATGTAAAGCCATGGTTACAACCACCATTTTACAATGTGTAGAAAACTTATAGCTAGGCATGTTAAACAATATTCTCCATCTGTTTTTCCAAACGCCAAATGACCTCTCTATAACATTTCTAAGAGATGCATGTGCATAATTGAATACTTCAAAATACCCAGTTGGGGGTTGATTTGAACATTATAATCAGCAAGATGATAACACGCTTTTTTTCCTTTAAAAGGTGTCAAGTACCTCTTCATATTTGAGTAACCTGCATCGACGAGATAAAACTTACCTGAAAGCAAAAAAACACACCTTTAATACTAAAAGATATATTAAAATGTAAACTATAATGAAAAGGAAAAATATTATATGACTCACCTTCCGGAGGATATGGGAATATTTTTTCCCCTTTAGTTTTTTCAATGTTTCAGTGAGTATTCGTGAATCATGGGCAGATCCCTCCCATCCAGTTTCGACAAAAGTGAATAACATGTCAAAATTGCAAATTGCCATGACATTTTGCGTTGCATAACCTCTTCTACAAAAATATGGGATCTCGTCTTCTTTGGAGTAATTACAGTATGAATATGTGTTCCATCCATAGCACCTATACACCCTATGAAATGAGGCCAGAACTTGTAATCATCTCGAATCTTTCTCGGAACATCTTTAAATTGGTAATCAAGTGGTCTTCTGATGTCATTAGACAACTTTACCAAAGACGTTAAAACCTCATTAAATTTTCTACTAACTGTTTCCCCTGAATGTTTGAATCTAGACTAAAGAGTACAATTAGATTGATTATTAGCACAGACCCAAAGAAATATTGCAAGTGCCTCTTCGGCACGCATCTCTCTAGTCGAATGAAGCCCATATTTAGTCACTAATAATTCAGCTAACTTTATAAAGACATGTGGCTCCATCCTAAATGTCCTATAACTTTCACCCAGTGGGTTTAGCACTTCAACTACAAATTGCCATCCAGAACAAATTGAAGTCCTCGCTTTCTGCTTAAAAGTATATTTGACGTAATATTTTGTGCACACAACCAATCCTAGGGTAGCAAGCACATACATCCTTGACTTGTCATGGATTTCTCGTAGTAATTCTTCCTTATTCATTTCTTCATCATCTTTAATTGTCTCATCCTCACTCACTGAATCATGATCTAACTTTTCTTCTCCATCCTAGTCAATATCCATTTCATTTACATTCACAACATCGTCATTAACATTATCAAATATAACACCTTTAACAAACTAAAACAAAAATACACAAAGTAAACAAACGAGGCTTAACAATATCCAACTCAAAGCAAGATGAAATAGTGGAGGTAACAACTTTAAAATGAAATAGAACATTTCAATTAACAGTATAAAGAGATAAATCATGCTAAATAGTTAAAATGCTAAACAACAATCAAATAAACTAAAATTGTAAATCGTACAAAAAGTTAAAAATTACCAAACCTAGTGCAACCAAGTATCAAGTATCAACCTTAATCTTTCTAAAGGAAATACAAGACTGGAAAATTATAATAATATATCATAAATAAAACCTAACGTTGTAAAATGTGATTTTTCTCCCTTTTGAGCTCTTCTTCCAACCACTTAACTCGGATATCATCTTCTTCTAAAACAATAAATATTTCTCTATACTCACGTTTGACAAATAGTCGTGTCCCCAGCATAAACAACTCACTTTTAGGCTCAATTGACGGAATCTTTTTTAACACAGCTATACACTCACTAATACTAAAAACACTTTGATCATTTGCTTTGGTATTAGCAACTGTAGTTTCCATGACATTACAAATCCGGTCCAACTGACTTTGCATTATCAAAGCGGTGCTCACTTTTGATTTCTTGCCTTTGCCTATCCTACCATTTGAAACATTTTCTTTTCTTTTCTTCTCATGTTGCTGCTCTTTTTTTATAGTCAAATTATTACCTAGCTCCGTGTTCTCAAAATCCCCATGTTTTTCATCACCCACCAAACTATCATTAAACTCTTCGTTAATTGCATCATAACCTTCATCATCTTCCGTATCATTTAGAATATATGGGTTTAAAGAACCATTTCCAGTTGCAAATGTCTTACAAAACATTACTTCCATCTCAGTTAAATTCTCAATACCACCGTGTTGAAAACTAGCTACTTCGGGATTAACCTGCAGTTTTCGAAATAACATCTTTTAAGTTTATTGGAATCGTAAGGTGGTATTGAGCATTAGACTACTTCAATTATTATAAACTAACCTTTACTTTTTCTTCCCACCATGCGTCATCAGCATCTACCGTTCCCTTGTCATGATCCCACCCTAAACCAGTCTCGGTACCAATTAATTGATTCCATGCCGTATATTGATTTTTTAAAGACTCTCATTTGTTCTTTAATTGCTTCTGATCATACTTTCTTCTAGTTCTCCGCTGAAACTTAATAACTACATTATCCCATCCTATTTTACTAAAATGTGTATTAGGCCTATTTCCAGCGTGAACCTCTTCAGCACAAACTTCACAAAATATCTTTGTCGTTACAGGATCCCAATTTGCCTTTTCTTTTTTCATTACAAAGTTTGAAGTAGGCGTATGAGCTCGTTGTTGTCCTTTTACCATCTTTTGATGATAAATCTATAAATTTAGAATCAATTAAAATCATGGTAAAGACGATGTTTCATACAAGTAAATCAAATTCAACTATATAAATCATGTACCTCGTCATTCATCAGGAGAGAAGTTAAGGGCCCGTTCAAAGTTTGGGAGGACGAAAATTCAGAGACATTGTTACTAATTGTTTGTTTCACTTGTATTGTAAATTGTAAAATTTTAGAACCACTAAGAAATAATTATCAAGGACTTAGAAAATTTAAAGTCTATACTGATAAAAGTGGTTACCTTATCTGTCGATCCTCTAACTGGAACTCGCATGTTGGAATCATTATTGATCTCTCTAGAATACCTTGGCGAGGCAAATGGCGGATGCATCTCGGGAATATCTTAGCTTCCGTTAGGAAAGAAAAACAATCAAAGAGATTATAAGACCAAGCAAAAGACTTTGACATTCTTAGCCGCTGTTATCAGCAAGTAATATTGATTACCTACAATCATTATGGAAGGATTACCAAAACAACACACGACAATGTTTAATGGACATATTTTCTCCATCACAAATTCTCATTGAAGACGGACACTATTCGTTACAAGCTGAAGACGCGTCAAATACCTTGAGTAAGACACAAAGAAAGTTCCTTACCACTAGCAAATTATTTGTCCTATCTAATCAGGTGGGGTAGTATTTGACTCGTTTTATTCTTAAGACGGATATAGTCGTCTTAAGAGAGACCTATTGTTTCTCCATATCCGTAACACTGAGAAGCAAAACCAATAAGTGGTGCGCCTGTATGCACAAATATTTTCAATTCCAAAAAGAAACATCATAACATTGTTCAGAGAAGGGAATAAATTATTGGAACAATTAATGATTACGGAATAATAATCCAGAAGCTAATTACTAGTAAATAAATCATATTATTTATCAAAAAATTTAATTAACAGTAAATAAATCAACGGGACAGAGGGAGTATAAGATCATAGAGTTAAGATTTTAGCAATACAAAATAGTTGGAGTTGAATATTGATTACTTGTTATGTTGATGAGTGTATGGGCGAGAAGTAATGAACTGAGCAGAAGAGAAACTAGAGCACACCATAGTCCAACTTATAAGGAAATTAGGGTTTCCTGGAGGCAGAAAAAGGCGCAAAATTTAT
This sequence comes from Heliosperma pusillum, assembly GCA_022085475.1. NCBI lineage: Eukaryota > Viridiplantae > Streptophyta > Magnoliopsida > Caryophyllales > Caryophyllaceae > Heliosperma > Heliosperma pusillum. The sequence goes on along the minus strand of JAIUZE010047830.1, from coordinate 12,424 downwards.
TGGGTTTTTGACGCTTTTGTGAAACTAGAATGAGAAGTAGAAAATACCTACTTCTACTTTTTGGGGTCAATAATCAATTTTTAACTTTTTAAAAGTAGTTTTACATATCCCTAATTTATAGTGTTTGGCCTAACTAATGCCTTTTAAGTTATAAAAATACTTTTAAAGCTTGGCCAAACACCACCTAAGTGTATTAAGAGGAGGAGTCGTTGTTCGTAGTTGGTTTAGTTTTAATTATTAAGTTGTTGTCTGCAATCAATGTTTAAGTTTTCATTATTAAGTTGCACTCTGCAAAAATTGTTGTAATATTTTCAAGTTTTTAAGTAATGATTAAAGTTGTCAGTTGATTTGTCCAATCAGTCAGAACTTTAATAAAGTTGTCAGTTGACTAGTCCAATCATCTTATTGATTAAGATTAAACTAATATATTTATAAAATAAGATTAGCTAAACTACATTACAAATATTAATAAAGTTGTTAACCAAAGCTCAACTTCCTTGCAACTTCATCATCAATGCTGTCATTTCTTCTTCTCTGACTTCTTCCTGGGGTGGATCCCATGCAAGTGTTCCAGTTCTCAATGTTTCTTTAATACAAAGTATCGAGGTGACTGACACTCTCGTGTCTGCAGGTAAGCCAAGCGGGAGCAGTTGGTGGCATAGCAACATCCTCTTGCGGCCCTATTGAATGCAACCGCATCCAATGAGTATGGTAGTTTACAATCCACATAACACCAAATGGTTTTTGACCTGGAATCGAGACCCTAAGTGGTAAAATTGTCTCACAACTACCGGCCCAAATTTTCTCAACATTGTCGCGACGGAAATGACTGATAACACAAATAGTCCAGTTGAAGGTCGTTGCAAATGCAAGTAAGTGCTCACCACACATCCAATGTTCCGGACCGCATGAAATCTCAAGAAAGAACTCGACAGGCCTCAAAGTGGACTAAAACCCTGTCAAACCGGTCGTAGCCAATGGATGACTACCGAACAAGTTTTTGTAGACACCGTCGCTCCTAAGCTCTCGGCCACACCATATCCTCATATGAAGGTAGTCGCCCTCTTGCCCTTGTTGGGCATGAGATATAACCCGGAAACCACAGTGACCATCGTCTCCGACATCTACCTATCCATCGAACTGGCCCCAAAGCACCTCTAGTACGCCGTACCGTTTAGCCCAAGTAGAGATAAGGCCGATGGTGTAGTTTGTTTATAGCGGAGCACAAGGTGGTCCTGGAGGAAAGTCCCTAAATAAGTGAGTATGAGCAGTAGATCCATCGGTGCTAGGTGTCCTATATTTCCTTTGACTATACTCGAAAGACGACTTGTTCCAAGTGTAGACTTTTTAGGACGGCCTTTCGGGTTCTCATTAATAGGAGGTGGCATAACTTCCTCGTCCTCCGGATGAAGGACGTCACGCATCTTCTCTGATACCAACCTACGGCAAGCCGGATCACTATTTCTAGCTTCCTCTGCTAACCCATCAAACTCAATGTCATCGGTTCTCGGCATTTGATCAACACTATCAAATACCAAAGTCTTCCAAAAAACATGAACATCCTCAACATGGACCCTCATAACTCTCCTACCCAAATCAACCAATTTGCATGCACATGGTAAGCCATGAGTATTCTCAAGCACATGTCCACACTCCTCCTCTAACCCGGCACCAAGACCGAGACCTCTCTGATGCTCTACCTCCATTAATCCTATTGCCTTCGTCGACACGACCCCTAGCCACAATGAGAACAAACGACTGGTTATCCGAGGCCGACTCCTTGAATCCTCGAGTTCCTTTATAATCTCGGAGTGTTGACTTTCAAGCATGTCATGCATCTTCGACCACATATTATCAAGTGTCAAATTCGCGCTTTTCAACCATGTCTTAAGTAGAGAATGAGCCGAATCAACACGGGAAGTAGACGTGTTACCGAAATGTAGGACATCGTTTGTATAACATCACACAAAATTCTCCTTGTATTGACCCCAAGTGTTCCGAACATAGTTCGCTAAGGCAACCCACTTGATTCGAAAACACCCCCAAGCTCTTTCAAACTCTTCCACGGTTAATGCATCGATAATCCGTAACCAACCCGATTATGGATTATAGTAGACAAGATCTATGTACCACTCCGTCTAGTAAATGTTCAGGGTTTTGGCATTGATGGCGCGGTTCACGTGCCACCGACACAAGAAATGACTAGAAACAGGAAACACCTCCCCAAGAGCGGCGATCAAACCCAACTCCCGGTTGGTGACGAAGAGGGTAGGGGAAACAAAGACACATGCGAGAATGTCCGACAACCGCCTCAATATCCACATGTATGAAGCCTCAGACTCCGTAGGAACGAGTGCACAAGCAATTAGGAACGAGTTCTCGGTCGGAGAAACACCGACAATCTCAACTAGTGGATTCTTGTAGGTGTTTGTCTTGTATATCGAATCAATGAGCATAACATAAGGATATGCTCGGAATAGTTGCACAACTACGGGATGTGCCATGAATATATGAGAGATTTTTTGTGTATCGGGATCACTCTCATGCCACTGCAAATAATGCGCTTCGACGGCAAGAGCAAACATTTGTTGTGCGGTGTTCCTTCCACCCCTAAATTCTCACCTCGGTTTTTTGGGCTCGTTATAAATCTGATTATTTGACGGTTGAGGTTTACCCAGCGTTCTTTGGTGAAGAGCGTTCTTTATATCTCTTGGGAGCACACCGACCTTAACTTGTTGCTTCACATATGCTTTCTCCTCGTCATCCAAAGCCGCAAAATGACGATCACCGTCCTTGTAAACCACCTCCCCATGGTTGTGAAACCCTTTACCCTCGGCGGTAGTATTGTTCCAAACTGTCCCGCTATCGTCACCTTGACGAGGGTAGTTCTGCACGGCTCGTATACGAAAACTGCATCCACAGTTATTCGAACTACTTCACTTCTCGGGATCATCAATTGGAGGAGGTCTACCATACCTTGAACATCGAAAGTAAGATGCCAACAACATGTCCCGTCTTCTGTTTTTTGGCCTATTATTTGATTTAACCAAAGCAAAACCATGTTCCATTGCAAATTTTTCGCCCAATTAAAGGCATCATCACGGGTATCAAAATCCAATGTCGTCTCAAAGAACGGATTGTAATCAATGTTATTATTCTGGAAATCCTCTAACGAGTCCTGTTCAATGCAAATAGGACACTAATTAGACATTAAATATTTAACGTATATTAGTAAATCATGATCTACATACCTAAAATGTTATTAAACGGGGATATAAAAAATAAATATCGTCTGACCATGATCAGACATTAAACTTACATGACTAAACAATGGTCAGACATAGAACGGGATGTCATGACCATGGCCAGACATTGAAAATAAACGTTGGAAATGGATGTCTGGCCATGGCTGGACGTTTATTTTCAATGTCTGGCCATGGTCATGCCATCCCATTCTATGTCTGATCATGGTATTTTTTCCAATTTTTTGTAAAAAATCAGCATTTGAATTCTAACTAACTAAGACGTAACGTAAATATATTAACTTAATTAAGTATAAACAAAACAATTAACGAATTCCGGAAAAAAATGACAAATTTAAATTTTGATTAATTTGTAAACATACCAAAGATTGTTCGTCCGTCATGATAATCGATTTAGTGAAATTGTTGTAGTAATTTTTTATTTTATTTAGTTGAATTAGTTGTATTTGGTTTTGGGAGAATTAGAGATAAGAGAGAGAAGAGAGATAGAGAGTGTAAGTCCATAAGGGCATTATTGTCTTTCGTAATGAAAACGTCGTCGATATTTCCTAAAGCGTCGTTGAGGTTAACCAGCCGCTTTAAAAAAAGGTACAAAAAAGTAATCAAAGGAATACATATACTATAAAATGGAGTACTAATAAAAATTACTACAATAGATAAAATTGATATATAAACATGTATCAAACAAAAGAGATATTTTGAGTTACAATCAATAATAAAAAGGGTACAAAAGTTATATAAAGGGTACGATAAAACAGGGTACCCGGTTTAACCGGGTATACGAAAACCGCGTCGTATCCGGGTTCTAATTTGTGGCCTTCCAAGAACCAGATACAATTATTAAAACCGTATCGGTTACCCAAGTTTTCCTCACCCTTAATTAAAAGCTTTATGTGGCGATTCTAAAGTCACGAGTAAACCAGACCTGAAGATTTTGTTTTGCTATAGTAACATGCACTGAAATTATTCAGAAAAACAAGCTAAAGCAACACAAATAGAACTAAGGCTATATACTTGAGAGTTTGCTCTGTTTTTTGTTGGACTGAATGTTGAAAGAAAGTGATAGAACCTTAACCAAAGCACAAAGCCAATGGTTGAGGGTTTAACCTTGATCCCAGCACACAGCTAAGGGTTTAGGCTCACTCCCAAGCACACAGCAATGGAAGCTTTCTCAAGCACACAGCCAAGAGATGACAACAGAAACAAAGGTTTCAGTGTTTGTGTTTACTTCAAATCTGCCTTCATTAATTAGAAACAAGCCTTATATAGGCAGTAGGATTACATCTTGAACGTCCAAATATATCTAAGGCTGACAATAATCCTCAAAAGAAAACAAATTAACAACTACAAACTGATACAAACTGAAATAAAGTAAAACAATCAGAAAACAGTTCTGAAAATGACAGGTTTCTTGTTGCCTTGCTGCTGCTTTGTTATATGGTACATAGTGGACTTTTTGCTTGGTGTTTTGGTCCTAAACTGGAGTAGTATTAGTCCCCAAAGTCTGAGCAAAAAGCCCTCGAGTCTGCTTGGCCAAAAGAAGAAACTTGATGGTGACAGCTGAACTGCTTCTAAAATAGGTGAGAACTGGACTGGTGACTTGGCTCTTGTTTTAAGGGGTGATCCTGGCGTTTTATGAGGAAGGTTCCCTGGACAAAAAGGTAATAGACCCTCCCTAATATCAAACCCCAACCTTTGTTTGAAGTTCCTAAGCTTGGAAGTCACCCTGGGACCCTCCCCAAGGTGCTGCTGCTGACTGATTTCCCTGAAGGCTTGCTGGCTTGTTTTGTGAGTCTGTCTTGTGTCTTGGTTTGCCCTGGCTCGTGTCATGGCTATCAATGGTTCGTGTCATGGCTTGTTTGCTTGGGCCTGGACTATACAAGGTATTAAGGTAGCTTTTGACATAGGGTGAGGCTGATATTGGATTATGGCTGGACTGATCATGGGTTGGTTGGTCTTGGCTTTGAACTTGGCATTGAACTCCTGTTGCAACCCCTCATTCTTGAAAAAGATTTGCCCTCAAATCCTCTTCATCCTCAGAGTCTTCCTGTTAATGACTTAGATCCCCTACATTGAATGTTCCATGCACCCCATAGTCCCCTGGTAAGTCTATCTTGTAAGCATTAGGTCCTATCCTTTCAAGCACCTCAAAAGGACCATCAGCTCTTGGCATAAGTTTGTTTTTCCTCTTCTATGGGAACCTCTCTTTCCTTAAGTGCAACCACACCATATCTCCTGCCTTGAATTCCCTAGATTTCTTTGAACCTTTGGCTCTTGACTTGTACATTTCATTTGTCTTCTCAATCTGTTTCTTAACTTGGCTGTGAATCTGCATCATCTGTTGTACTCTTTCCTTGGCTTCATAATTGTCTTCTTTCCTTATCACTGGGGCTAGGTCTGTTTGCATTAGAAGATTAGTACCATAAAAAACTTCAAAAGGGGTCTTACCTGTGCTGTGTGATGGAGCTCTGTTGAATGCAAACTCAGCCTGTGACAGTTTGACATCCCAATCCTTTAATGACTTAGCAATGATACATCTCAAGATTCTTCCCAGAGTTTTGTTAGTAACCTCTGTCTGTCCATCTGTTTGGGGGTGGTATGATGTGCTGAAGAGTAGTTTTGTTCCTAGGAGCCTCCAGAGTGACCTCAAGAAGCGGCTCATGAACTTAGTGTCCCTATCAGACACAATGCTCCTTGGCACTCCATGATGTTTTACCATTTCTTTGAAATAGAGCTCAGCTACCCTCATGGCATCTTCTGTCTTCTTGGAGGCAACAAAATGGGCCATTTTGCTGAACCTATCCACTACCACCATTACTGAATCTTTGCCCCTTTGTGTCCTAGGCAGTGCCACTATGAAGTCCATGCTGATGTCTTCCCATGGTTTGTTTGGTACAGGTAGTGGAGTATAGGGTCCTGCTTGGAACTGTGAATTGGCTAGTTGACAGGGTTTGCACCTCTTGATAGTATCATGCACATCACTCAGCATTTTGGGCCAGTAGAACTGCTCATGTAGGATCTCATAAGTCTTTTGTACTCCAAAGTGTCCTGCAAGCCCATTGCAATGCACTTCCTTGACTAGCAATCCTCTGTAAGGACCTCTGGGTATACACAGTTTGTTTCCTTGGAAAAGGAACCCATTCTGTGTCAAGTATTTGCTTCCCTTCTTGAGCTTTCCCTCTGAATACACCTCCCATTCCTCCTTGAAGTCTGGATCTTCCATGTAGAGTTCCTTCATGAACTCAAAGCCTAGGACCCTTTGTTCCATGAATGTCAACATCACAGATCTCCTAGAAAGGGCATCAGCCACTACATTGTTCTTTCCCTCTATGTACTTGCTTGAAAAAGAGAAGGATTGCAGAAATTCCACCCACTTGGCATGTCTGGGGTTGAGTTTGTGTTGGCCATCAATGAACTTCAAGGCCTCATGATCTGAATGTAGCACAAAAGGCTTAGGTTTCAGGTAATGTCCCCAATGATTTAGGGCTCTTACTATGGCATAAAACTCTTTGTCATAGGTAGAGTAGTTCAACCTAGCTCCACTTAGCTTCTCACTAAAATAGGCTTTGAGCCTCTTCTCTTGAACCAGTACTGCCCCAATTCCTAACCCACTTGCATCACACTCCACTTCAAACAGCTTGTTAAAATCAGGCAAGCCTAGTATAGGGGATCTGCACAAAAGATCCTTGATGGTATTGAAGGACTTCTCTTCCCTTTCTCCCCAAGTGAAATCCCCTTTCTTCATACATTATGTGATGGGAGCCATGATGGAACTGAACCCCTGAATGAACCTTCTATAGAAGGATGCCAACCCATGAAAACTCCTGACCTCAGTTAGTGTCTTGGGGGGTGGGCCAATCCCTGATTGTTTTAACCTTCTCAGGGTCAACAGCTACTCCTTCCTTTGAGATAATGAACCCAAGGAAATGAACCTCAGGTTGCATGAAAGTGCACTTTTCCAGCTTACCATAGAGCTTGTTCTCTCTCAGGACCTCACATAGTAACGTCAGATGTTGTAGGTGTTCCCTCTTGCTTGAACTGTAGATTAGAATGTCATCAAAGTATACCACAATAAAATTTCCCAACTAGGGCCTCAATACTTCTGTCATTAGTCTCATGAAGGTGCTAGGGGCATTGGAGAGCCCAAATGGCATCACTAGCCACTCATACAGCCCATGCTTGGTCTTGAATGCAGTCTTCCACTAATCTCCAGCTCTAATCCTTACTTGACGATACCCTTGCCTTAGATCAATCTTGGTGAACACTTGAGCCCCATTGAGTTCATCCAGAATGTCATTAAGTCTAGGTATAGGGAACCTATACTTAATGGTGATGTTGTTGATTGCTCTGCTGTCTATACACATCCTCCAAGTTCCATCCTTCTTAGGCACTAGCAATGCTGGCACAGCACAGGGGCTGAGAGATTCCATGACATACCCTTTGCTAAGCAGCTCTCCCACATGAGATTGCAGCTCTTGTGTTGCCCTGGGGTCACTTCTGTAAGCCGGCTTGTTTGGAAGGACAGCCCCAGGCACCAGATCAATGTGGTGCTCAATTCCCCTCAGTGGGGGTAACCCACTAGGTAGTTCAGCAGGGAAAACATCTTCATAGGTTTTCAGCAAGGCTTGTACCTCCTCAGGCACCTGGTTAGAACCTTCCCCTACCTCCTTGGTGAGGAGTACATAGACTGGTCTGAGATCATTTAATTCTTGCTCCATTTCTGATTCACTCAATAGCAGAACTTCCTTAGCAGCTTCAGTTAAGAGTGGAGGGTTTCCTTTCAGGATAGGGGGTAAAGGAGCTAAAATGATTTTCTTCTTCCCAAATCTGAAAGAGTAAGTGTTGTCCCTTCCCTGATGGACAGCATCCCTATCAAACTCCCAAGGTCTACCCAATAGAAGGTGACAGGCATCCATGGGCAGTACATCACACAAGGCCTCATCAGCATATCCTTTCCCAATAGAAAATGGCACAACACACTGTTGATCTACCCTAACTTCAGCCCCCTTGTTCAGCCACCTAAGCTTGTAAGGTTGAGGGTGGTCCTTGGTGGGTAATGTTAGTTTATCCACCAGTGTTTTAGAAGCCACATTGGTGCAGCTGCCTCCATCCACAATCAGATTACAAACCCTCCCTTTAATGGTACACCTGGTTCTAAAGATCTGGTGTCTTTGATCTTCCTCTAAGGGTTGGGGTTGTGTGTGCATTACCCTCCATGTCACCAGGCTTAACCCAGCATCTGGTTCAATCAACTCTTCACTAGCCTCTGCCTCAGGCTCTTCCATCTCATCATCACAGACCAACACTTCATCCTCTCCCCAATGAATTACTTCTAGGGTGCTCAGAGCTCTTTTAGATGGGCATTCTCTAGCAAAATGCCCATAACCTTGACATTGAAAACACTTTTTGGGAGGGGTAGTTTTTCTTTGGCCTGCATCAACAGCCTTGCCTTTATCAGGGTTGACAGGAGTCTTAGGAGGGATCACATGTTCTCCTATCTTGACTCCTACAAAGGGTTTGAAGGTAGGGGTTCTAGCTGGTGTCTTAGAGGCACTTGGTTTTCCCTTCCCCAACTTTTCTACCCTTAGAGACAAGTTGACAGCTTCCTCAAAGGAGTATATATTCTGCAGCCTGACTTTACTAGCTATCCTCTCATCCAAACCTTCTAAGAACCTTGCTATCTTTTGCTCAGGTTTCTCAACAACCTCACATTGCAGTGTGAGTTGTTCAAAGTCCCTTAGATAAGACTCTACAGGTCTTTGGTCTTTTTTCAGGTGAGTGAGCTTAATGAACATGTCCTAAGTGTAGTCTCTAGATACACACTTAGCCCTCATTCTCTTTTTCAGTTTGAGCCATGACTTAACAGGTTCTTTCCCTTCCCTAACCCTCAAGGTTTTCATGTTTTCATACCACAGTGAGGCATATCGTTTCAGTTTCATGATAGCAACCTTAAAAGCTTTTCTATCAGTGTATCCTTTAAACTCAAAGACTCTTTCTACAGACCTTAACCAATCTAGGAAATCATCAGGGTTCATGCTACCTAGAAAGTCAGGGATTTCTACCTTTATGTCTTTGTCCTGGTGTCTGAGAAGACTTTGATCTGAGCCATCTGAGTCTGACATTTCAAATTGTTCTACAGGTTGTCTCCTCCTCCCTCCTCCCTGTGGGAATAGTGCTCCTCTTCCTCGACCTCTGCCTCCCTTTATGTCATTGTTCTGTTGGCCCTCAAGGAGTTCATTGACAGATCTGGAGACTTCCATCACAGTTCTAACAAGACCTTGAACTGTGGTTTCAAGACCTGTAATTCTCTCTTCACTCATGGTTGATTTTGTGTTTTTAATGTAGTTAGGTAAATGAACTCACAAACCAAAGCTCTGATACCAATTTGAACTGAAATTATTCAGAAAAACAAGCTAAAGCAACACAAATAGAACTAAGGCTATATACTTGAGAGTTTGCTCTGTTTTTTGTTGGACTGAATGTTGAAAGAAAGTGATAGAACCTTAACCAAAGCACAAAGCCAATGGTTGAGGGTTGAACCTTGATCCCAGCACACAACTAAGGGTTTAGGCTCACTCCCAAGCACACAGCAATGGAAGCTTTCTCAAGCACACAGCCAAGAGATGACAACAGAAACAAAGGTTTCAGTTTTTGTGTTTACTTCAAATCTGCCTTCATTCATTAGAAACAAGCCTTATATAGGCAGTAGGATTACATCGTGAACGTCCAAACATATCTAAGGCTGACAATAATCCTCAAAAGAAAACAAATTAACAACTACAAACTGATACAAACTGAAATAAAGTAAAACAATCAGAAAACAATTCTGAACATGACAGGTTTCTTATTGCCTTGCTGCTGCTTTGTTATATGGTACATAGTGGACGTTTTGCTTGGTGTTTTGGTCCTAAACTGGAGTAGTATTAGTCCCCAAAGTCTGAGCAAAAAGCCCTCGAGCCTGCTTGGCCAAAAGAAAAAACTTGATGGTGACAGCTGAACTGCTTCTAAAATAGGTGAGAACTGGACTGGTGACTTGGCTCTTGTTTTAAGGGGTGATCCTGGCGTTTTCTGAGGAAGGTTCCCTGGACAAAAAGGTAATAGACCCTCCCTAGTATCAAACCCCATTCTTGGTTTGAAGTTCCTAAGCTTGGAAGTCACCCTGGGACCCTCCCCAAGGTGCTGCTGCTGACTGATTTCCCTGAAGACTTGCTGGCTTGTTTTGTGAGTCTGTCTTGTGTCTTGGTTTGCCCTGGCTCGTGTCATGGCTATAAATGGTTCGTGTCATGGCTTGTTTGCTTGGGCCTGGACTATACAAGGCATTAAGGTAGCTTTTGACATAGGGTGAGGCTGATATTGGATTATGGCTGGACTGATCATGGGTTGGTTGGTCTTGGCTTTGAACTTGGCATTGAACTCCTGTTGCATAACAACTAACAAGTTTACATCTAATACAACCATTAATGTAGTCTATAAAGAAACTATTGAAATTTTGAACTCTATAAATTATAATATACTCCAGTAATTATAAATTCAATGGTATTGTAAAAGTATGTTAAAATTTAAAAGTTGAATGTTTATAAAATAGCATATGCATTTAGTTAAACATATTTTATAACAAGTTTAAATAATACACCCGTGCAATTTCGCACGGGGGTAAAACTAGTATATACTATATATTCTATCCGAGAACCGAGGGGTAGTAATGGAATGACATAAATATATACAATTTCGTATACTATATAGTTTTAGATGTATAAAAATTCATATAATCTTTAATAGTATAATACTATATAGTTGTAGGAAAGTAATTAATTTATAAAAAATATAATTAAAACTTAAGAGGAAAGTCATAAATTGGAAAATTGGTATAAGATGGGAAAAAAATATTTACATGACTTTCCTTAATTATAAATTATGACATAATTGTAATGTAAATATAATTTATATATTTATTTATATATTAAATATAGTAAGTGCGTGAGTAGTGAAAGTAACAACAGTCGTAGCAAAAGTAATGAAAGAAACAATTATAATAACGAAAATAGTAAAGGTAACATTAATAATACGGAGTAGTAACTGTAGGGAATGTAATTCATAACATGGATGATAAAATTTCAATAGTAGCCACGAGAGTAGTGAGGTAACAATAATAATAACAAAATTACTAAAAAGTAACATTATTATTGATAAGTATGATGAATGTAAATTATAATTCAGATGATAACTTTTTCTTTTTAAATCATAACTTAAAAATGTAAAACTTTAGTGAGTATTAGTCTATTAGCAAGGGTTAGTGAATGTGTGTTGATATATTTTACGAGTATGATAATCTTAATCTAGAAAATATAAGATAAAAATGTATTATAAAACAAATTTTAAATGGTAAATGTAGGTAGCCCGGGCGGAGCTGGGCACCAACGCTAGTTAAAGATATGAATAATAGAAAACGAGCATTGTGAATTCGTTGCGACGAGGAAAGTAATACTTTTAACTGAATTAATGGCAATGCTAAAAATGTTGTATCGATCACTTTATGAGAGTGGTATCTTTCCGTTTGAAATGTTGATATTATTTCATATAAAACGGTCACGTCTTACGATAATATGGTTACGTGTAAGTTACCTCACTGTATGATGATCTTATACCTGTTTTGACTTAAACAAAATATATAACATAAATTATAGTGTACGTCGGTCTCACTTCGTGCGATGGTCCATTTTGATTAAAAAAATTGTTCATTTATTGTTAACGAGTTGTTATTTTACATACCGTCTCACAGTATGAGACGATTACACGCTATAGTTACTAATAGAGCAATTCTATACTTATATTGTAACAACCCGAAAAGTACCCTATTTTTCTAGTGAAATATGTTACGAATACTTTTCAGCATACTTAAGTTTTTAAAATAGAATTAATTGTTTCCAGTCGAATTTTTAAATTCCGAGTTCGTATTTGGAATTTTTGAGAGATTCCATGAGAATCCCGTTTTTAAGTCAACTTTGACTTTCGTTGACTTTTTCCGACTCGCATTGTAATTTTGAAGACCGAAATTTTATTTAAAAAAATCATATTTTTAATTTATTTTTATTAAGATTTATTTGGATTTATGATAATTTAATATAATTATTTTGAATTTATTCGGAATTAAAGAATAACTT
>JAIUZE010047829.1:0-14887 GCA_022085475.1 Heliosperma pusillum | reverse complement strand
TAACAACTTTAAAATGAAATAGAACATTTCAATTAACAGTATAAAGAGATAAATCATGCTAAATAGTTAAAATGCTAAACAACAATCAAATAAACTAAAATTGTAAATCGTACAAAAAGTTAAAAATTACCAAACCTAGTGCAACCAAGTATCAAGTATCAACCTTAATCTTTCTAAAGGAAATACAAGACTGGAAAATTATAATAATATATCATAAATAAAACCTAACGTTGTAAAATGTGATTTTTCTCCCTTTTGAGCTCTTCTTCCAACCACTTAACTCGGATATCATCTTCTTCTAAAACAATAAATATTTCTCTATACTCACGTTTGACAAATAGTCGTGTCCCCAGCATAAACAACTCACTTTTAGGCTCAATTGACGGAATCTTTTTTAACACAGCTATACACTCACTAATACTAAAAACACTTTGATCATTTGCTTTGGTATTAGCAACTGTAGTTTCCATGACATTACAAATCCGGTCCAACTGACTTTGCATTATCAAAGCGGTGCTCACTTTTGATTTCTTGCCTTTGCCTATCCTACCATTTGAAACATTTTCTTTTCTTTTCTTCTCATGTTGCTGCTCTTTTTTTATAGTCAAATTATTACCTAGCTCCGTGTTCTCAAAATCCCCATGTTTTTCATCACCCACCAAACTATCATTAAACTCTTCGTTAATTGCATCATAACCTTCATCATCTTCCGTATCATTTAGAATATATGGGTTTAAAGAACCATTTCCAGTTGCAAATGTCTTACAAAACATTACTTCCATCTCAGTTAAATTCTCAATACCACCGTGTTGAAAACTAGCTACTTCGGGATTAACCTGCAGTTTTCGAAATAACATCTTTTAAGTTTATTGGAATCGTAAGGTGGTATTGAGCATTAGACTACTTCAATTATTATAAACTAACCTTTACTTTTTCTTCCCACCATGCGTCATCAGCATCTACCGTTCCCTTGTCATGATCCCACCCTAAACCAGTCTCGGTACCAATTAATTGATTCCATGCCGTATATTGATTTTTTAAAGACTCTCATTTGTTCTTTAATTGCTTCTGATCATACTTTCTTCTAGTTCTCCGCTGAAACTTAATAACTACATTATCCCATCCTATTTTACTAAAATGTGTATTAGGCCTATTTCCAGCGTGAACCTCTTCAGCACAAACTTCACAAAATATCTTTGTCGTTACAGGATCCCAATTTGCCTTTTCTTTTTTCATTACAAAGTTTGAAGTAGGCGTATGAGCTCGTTGTTGTCCTTTTACCATCTTTTGATGATAAATCTATAAATTTAGAATCAATTAAAATCATGGTAAAGACGATGTTTCATACAAGTAAATCAAATTCAACTATATAAATCATGTACCTCGTCATTCATCAGGAGAGAAGTTAAGGGCCCGTTCAAAGTTTGGGAGGACGAAAATTCAGAGACATTGTTACTAATTGTTTGTTTCACTTGTATTGTAAATTGTAAAATTTTAGAACCACTAAGAAATAATTATCAAGGACTTAGAAAATTTAAAGTCTATACTGATAAAAGTGGTTACCTTATCTGTCGATCCTCTAACTGGAACTCGCATGTTGGAATCATTATTGATCTCTCTAGAATACCTTGGCGAGGCAAATGGCGGATGCATCTCGGGAATATCTTAGCTTCCGTTAGGAAAGAAAAACAATCAAAGAGATTATAAGACCAAGCAAAAGACTTTGACATTCTTAGCCGCTGTTATCAGCAAGTAATATTGATTACCTACAATCATTATGGAAGGATTACCAAAACAACACACGACAATGTTTAATGGACATATTTTCTCCATCACAAATTCTCATTGAAGACGGACACTATTCGTTACAAGCTGAAGACGCGTCAAATACCTTGAGTAAGACACAAAGAAAGTTCCTTACCACTAGCAAATTATTTGTCCTATCTAATCAGGTGGGGTAGTATTTGACTCGTTTTATTCTTAAGACGGATATAGTCGTCTTAAGAGAGACCTATTGTTTCTCCATATCCGTAACACTGAGAAGCAAAACCAATAAGTGGTGCGCCTGTATGCACAAATATTTTCAATTCCAAAAAGAAACATCATAACATTGTTCAGAGAAGGGAATAAATTATTGGAACAATTAATGATTACGGAATAATAATCCAGAAGCTAATTACTAGTAAATAAATCATATTATTTATCAAAAAATTTAATTAACAGTAAATAAATCAACGGGACAGAGGGAGTATAAGATCATAGAGTTAAGATTTTAGCAATACAAAATAGTTGGAGTTGAATATTGATTACTTGTTATGTTGATGAGTGTATGGGCGAGAAGTAATGAACTGAGCAGAAGAGAAACTAGAGCACACCATAGTCCAACTTATAAGGAAATTAGGGTTTCCTGGAGGCAGAAAAAGGCGCAAAATTTATTGGGTTTTTGACGCTTTTGTGAAACTAGAATGAGAAGTAGAAAATACCTACTTCTACTTTTTGGGGTCAATAATCAATTTTTAACTTTTTAAAAGTAGTTTTACATATCCCTAATTTATAGTGTTTGGCCTAACTAATGCCTTTTAAGTTATAAAAATACTTTTAAAGCTTGGCCAAACACCACCTAAGTGTATTAAGAGGAGGAGTCGTTGTTCGTAGTTGGTTTAGTTTTAATTATTAAGTTGTTGTCTGCAATCAATGTTTAAGTTTTCATTATTAAGTTGCACTCTGCAAAAATTGTTGTAATATTTTCAAGTTTTTAAGTAATGATTAAAGTTGTCAGTTGATTTGTCCAATCAGTCAGAACTTTAATAAAGTTGTCAGTTGACTAGTCCAATCATCTTATTGATTAAGATTAAACTAATATATTTATAAAATAAGATTAGCTAAACTACATTACAAATATTAATAAAGTTGTTAACCAAAGCTCAACTTCCTTGCAACTTCATCATCAATGCTGTCATTTCTTCTTCTCTGACTTCTTCCTGGGGTGGATCCCATGCAAGTGTTCCAGTTCTCAATGTTTCTTTAATACAAAGTATCGAGGTGACTGACACTCTCGTGTCTGCAGGTAAGCCAAGCGGGAGCAGTTGGTGGCATAGCAACATCCTCTTGCGGCCCTATTGAATGCAACCGCATCCAATGAGTATGGTAGTTTACAATCCACATAACACCAAATGGTTTTTGACCTGGAATCGAGACCCTAAGTGGTAAAATTGTCTCACAACTACCGGCCCAAATTTTCTCAACATTGTCGCGACGGAAATGACTGATAACACAAATAGTCCAGTTGAAGGTCGTTGCAAATGCAAGTAAGTGCTCACCACACATCCAATGTTCCGGACCGCATGAAATCTCAAGAAAGAACTCGACAGGCCTCAAAGTGGACTAAAACCCTGTCAAACCGGTCGTAGCCAATGGATGACTACCGAACAAGTTTTTGTAGACACCGTCGCTCCTAAGCTCTCGGCCACACCATATCCTCATATGAAGGTAGTCGCCCTCTTGCCCTTGTTGGGCATGAGATATAACCCGGAAACCACAGTGACCATCGTCTCCGACATCTACCTATCCATCGAACTGGCCCCAAAGCACCTCTAGTACGCCGTACCGTTTAGCCCAAGTAGAGATAAGGCCGATGGTGTAGTTTGTTTATAGCGGAGCACAAGGTGGTCCTGGAGGAAAGTCCCTAAATAAGTGAGTATGAGCAGTAGATCCATCGGTGCTAGGTGTCCTATATTTCCTTTGACTATACTCGAAAGACGACTTGTTCCAAGTGTAGACTTTTTAGGACGGCCTTTCGGGTTCTCATTAATAGGAGGTGGCATAACTTCCTCGTCCTCCGGATGAAGGACGTCACGCATCTTCTCTGATACCAACCTACGGCAAGCCGGATCACTATTTCTAGCTTCCTCTGCTAACCCATCAAACTCAATGTCATCGGTTCTCGGCATTTGATCAACACTATCAAATACCAAAGTCTTCCAAAAAACATGAACATCCTCAACATGGACCCTCATAACTCTCCTACCCAAATCAACCAATTTGCATGCACATGGTAAGCCATGAGTATTCTCAAGCACATGTCCACACTCCTCCTCTAACCCGGCACCAAGACCGAGACCTCTCTGATGCTCTACCTCCATTAATCCTATTGCCTTCGTCGACACGACCCCTAGCCACAATGAGAACAAACGACTGGTTATCCGAGGCCGACTCCTTGAATCCTCGAGTTCCTTTATAATCTCGGAGTGTTGACTTTCAAGCATGTCATGCATCTTCGACCACATATTATCAAGTGTCAAATTCGCGCTTTTCAACCATGTCTTAAGTAGAGAATGAGCCGAATCAACACGGGAAGTAGACGTGTTACCGAAATGTAGGACATCGTTTGTATAACATCACACAAAATTCTCCTTGTATTGACCCCAAGTGTTCCGAACATAGTTCGCTAAGGCAACCCACTTGATTCGAAAACACCCCCAAGCTCTTTCAAACTCTTCCACGGTTAATGCATCGATAATCCGTAACCAACCCGATTATGGATTATAGTAGACAAGATCTATGTACCACTCCGTCTAGTAAATGTTCAGGGTTTTGGCATTGATGGCGCGGTTCACGTGCCACCGACACAAGAAATGACTAGAAACAGGAAACACCTCCCCAAGAGCGGCGATCAAACCCAACTCCCGGTTGGTGACGAAGAGGGTAGGGGAAACAAAGACACATGCGAGAATGTCCGACAACCGCCTCAATATCCACATGTATGAAGCCTCAGACTCCGTAGGAACGAGTGCACAAGCAATTAGGAACGAGTTCTCGGTCGGAGAAACACCGACAATCTCAACTAGTGGATTCTTGTAGGTGTTTGTCTTGTATATCGAATCAATGAGCATAACATAAGGATATGCTCGGAATAGTTGCACAACTACGGGATGTGCCATGAATATATGAGAGATTTTTTGTGTATCGGGATCACTCTCATGCCACTGCAAATAATGCGCTTCGACGGCAAGAGCAAACATTTGTTGTGCGGTGTTCCTTCCACCCCTAAATTCTCACCTCGGTTTTTTGGGCTCGTTATAAATCTGATTATTTGACGGTTGAGGTTTACCCAGCGTTCTTTGGTGAAGAGCGTTCTTTATATCTCTTGGGAGCACACCGACCTTAACTTGTTGCTTCACATATGCTTTCTCCTCGTCATCCAAAGCCGCAAAATGACGATCACCGTCCTTGTAAACCACCTCCCCATGGTTGTGAAACCCTTTACCCTCGGCGGTAGTATTGTTCCAAACTGTCCCGCTATCGTCACCTTGACGAGGGTAGTTCTGCACGGCTCGTATACGAAAACTGCATCCACAGTTATTCGAACTACTTCACTTCTCGGGATCATCAATTGGAGGAGGTCTACCATACCTTGAACATCGAAAGTAAGATGCCAACAACATGTCCCGTCTTCTGTTTTTTGGCCTATTATTTGATTTAACCAAAGCAAAACCATGTTCCATTGCAAATTTTTCGCCCAATTAAAGGCATCATCACGGGTATCAAAATCCAATGTCGTCTCAAAGAACGGATTGTAATCAATGTTATTATTCTGGAAATCCTCTAACGAGTCCTGTTCAATGCAAATAGGACACTAATTAGACATTAAATATTTAACGTATATTAGTAAATCATGATCTACATACCTAAAATGTTATTAAACGGGGATATAAAAAATAAATATCGTCTGACCATGATCAGACATTAAACTTACATGACTAAACAATGGTCAGACATAGAACGGGATGTCATGACCATGGCCAGACATTGAAAATAAACGTTGGAAATGGATGTCTGGCCATGGCTGGACGTTTATTTTCAATGTCTGGCCATGGTCATGCCATCCCATTCTATGTCTGATCATGGTATTTTTTCCAATTTTTTGTAAAAAATCAGCATTTGAATTCTAACTAACTAAGACGTAACGTAAATATATTAACTTAATTAAGTATAAACAAAACAATTAACGAATTCCGGAAAAAAATGACAAATTTAAATTTTGATTAATTTGTAAACATACCAAAGATTGTTCGTCCGTCATGATAATCGATTTAGTGAAATTGTTGTAGTAATTTTTTATTTTATTTAGTTGAATTAGTTGTATTTGGTTTTGGGAGAATTAGAGATAAGAGAGAGAAGAGAGATAGAGAGTGTAAGTCCATAAGGGCATTATTGTCTTTCGTAATGAAAACGTCGTCGATATTTCCTAAAGCGTCGTTGAGGTTAACCAGCCGCTTTAAAAAAAGGTACAAAAAAGTAATCAAAGGAATACATATACTATAAAATGGAGTACTAATAAAAATTACTACAATAGATAAAATTGATATATAAACATGTATCAAACAAAAGAGATATTTTGAGTTACAATCAATAATAAAAAGGGTACAAAAGTTATATAAAGGGTACGATAAAACAGGGTACCCGGTTTAACCGGGTATACGAAAACCGCGTCGTATCCGGGTTCTAATTTGTGGCCTTCCAAGAACCAGATACAATTATTAAAACCGTATCGGTTACCCAAGTTTTCCTCACCCTTAATTAAAAGCTTTATGTGGCGATTCTAAAGTCACGAGTAAACCAGACCTGAAGATTTTGTTTTGCTATAGTAACATGCACTGAAATTATTCAGAAAAACAAGCTAAAGCAACACAAATAGAACTAAGGCTATATACTTGAGAGTTTGCTCTGTTTTTTGTTGGACTGAATGTTGAAAGAAAGTGATAGAACCTTAACCAAAGCACAAAGCCAATGGTTGAGGGTTTAACCTTGATCCCAGCACACAGCTAAGGGTTTAGGCTCACTCCCAAGCACACAGCAATGGAAGCTTTCTCAAGCACACAGCCAAGAGATGACAACAGAAACAAAGGTTTCAGTGTTTGTGTTTACTTCAAATCTGCCTTCATTAATTAGAAACAAGCCTTATATAGGCAGTAGGATTACATCTTGAACGTCCAAATATATCTAAGGCTGACAATAATCCTCAAAAGAAAACAAATTAACAACTACAAACTGATACAAACTGAAATAAAGTAAAACAATCAGAAAACAGTTCTGAAAATGACAGGTTTCTTGTTGCCTTGCTGCTGCTTTGTTATATGGTACATAGTGGACTTTTTGCTTGGTGTTTTGGTCCTAAACTGGAGTAGTATTAGTCCCCAAAGTCTGAGCAAAAAGCCCTCGAGTCTGCTTGGCCAAAAGAAGAAACTTGATGGTGACAGCTGAACTGCTTCTAAAATAGGTGAGAACTGGACTGGTGACTTGGCTCTTGTTTTAAGGGGTGATCCTGGCGTTTTATGAGGAAGGTTCCCTGGACAAAAAGGTAATAGACCCTCCCTAATATCAAACCCCAACCTTTGTTTGAAGTTCCTAAGCTTGGAAGTCACCCTGGGACCCTCCCCAAGGTGCTGCTGCTGACTGATTTCCCTGAAGGCTTGCTGGCTTGTTTTGTGAGTCTGTCTTGTGTCTTGGTTTGCCCTGGCTCGTGTCATGGCTATCAATGGTTCGTGTCATGGCTTGTTTGCTTGGGCCTGGACTATACAAGGTATTAAGGTAGCTTTTGACATAGGGTGAGGCTGATATTGGATTATGGCTGGACTGATCATGGGTTGGTTGGTCTTGGCTTTGAACTTGGCATTGAACTCCTGTTGCAACCCCTCATTCTTGAAAAAGATTTGCCCTCAAATCCTCTTCATCCTCAGAGTCTTCCTGTTAATGACTTAGATCCCCTACATTGAATGTTCCATGCACCCCATAGTCCCCTGGTAAGTCTATCTTGTAAGCATTAGGTCCTATCCTTTCAAGCACCTCAAAAGGACCATCAGCTCTTGGCATAAGTTTGTTTTTCCTCTTCTATGGGAACCTCTCTTTCCTTAAGTGCAACCACACCATATCTCCTGCCTTGAATTCCCTAGATTTCTTTGAACCTTTGGCTCTTGACTTGTACATTTCATTTGTCTTCTCAATCTGTTTCTTAACTTGGCTGTGAATCTGCATCATCTGTTGTACTCTTTCCTTGGCTTCATAATTGTCTTCTTTCCTTATCACTGGGGCTAGGTCTGTTTGCATTAGAAGATTAGTACCATAAAAAACTTCAAAAGGGGTCTTACCTGTGCTGTGTGATGGAGCTCTGTTGAATGCAAACTCAGCCTGTGACAGTTTGACATCCCAATCCTTTAATGACTTAGCAATGATACATCTCAAGATTCTTCCCAGAGTTTTGTTAGTAACCTCTGTCTGTCCATCTGTTTGGGGGTGGTATGATGTGCTGAAGAGTAGTTTTGTTCCTAGGAGCCTCCAGAGTGACCTCAAGAAGCGGCTCATGAACTTAGTGTCCCTATCAGACACAATGCTCCTTGGCACTCCATGATGTTTTACCATTTCTTTGAAATAGAGCTCAGCTACCCTCATGGCATCTTCTGTCTTCTTGGAGGCAACAAAATGGGCCATTTTGCTGAACCTATCCACTACCACCATTACTGAATCTTTGCCCCTTTGTGTCCTAGGCAGTGCCACTATGAAGTCCATGCTGATGTCTTCCCATGGTTTGTTTGGTACAGGTAGTGGAGTATAGGGTCCTGCTTGGAACTGTGAATTGGCTAGTTGACAGGGTTTGCACCTCTTGATAGTATCATGCACATCACTCAGCATTTTGGGCCAGTAGAACTGCTCATGTAGGATCTCATAAGTCTTTTGTACTCCAAAGTGTCCTGCAAGCCCATTGCAATGCACTTCCTTGACTAGCAATCCTCTGTAAGGACCTCTGGGTATACACAGTTTGTTTCCTTGGAAAAGGAACCCATTCTGTGTCAAGTATTTGCTTCCCTTCTTGAGCTTTCCCTCTGAATACACCTCCCATTCCTCCTTGAAGTCTGGATCTTCCATGTAGAGTTCCTTCATGAACTCAAAGCCTAGGACCCTTTGTTCCATGAATGTCAACATCACAGATCTCCTAGAAAGGGCATCAGCCACTACATTGTTCTTTCCCTCTATGTACTTGCTTGAAAAAGAGAAGGATTGCAGAAATTCCACCCACTTGGCATGTCTGGGGTTGAGTTTGTGTTGGCCATCAATGAACTTCAAGGCCTCATGATCTGAATGTAGCACAAAAGGCTTAGGTTTCAGGTAATGTCCCCAATGATTTAGGGCTCTTACTATGGCATAAAACTCTTTGTCATAGGTAGAGTAGTTCAACCTAGCTCCACTTAGCTTCTCACTAAAATAGGCTTTGAGCCTCTTCTCTTGAACCAGTACTGCCCCAATTCCTAACCCACTTGCATCACACTCCACTTCAAACAGCTTGTTAAAATCAGGCAAGCCTAGTATAGGGGATCTGCACAAAAGATCCTTGATGGTATTGAAGGACTTCTCTTCCCTTTCTCCCCAAGTGAAATCCCCTTTCTTCATACATTATGTGATGGGAGCCATGATGGAACTGAACCCCTGAATGAACCTTCTATAGAAGGATGCCAACCCATGAAAACTCCTGACCTCAGTTAGTGTCTTGGGGGGTGGGCCAATCCCTGATTGTTTTAACCTTCTCAGGGTCAACAGCTACTCCTTCCTTTGAGATAATGAACCCAAGGAAATGAACCTCAGGTTGCATGAAAGTGCACTTTTCCAGCTTACCATAGAGCTTGTTCTCTCTCAGGACCTCACATAGTAACGTCAGATGTTGTAGGTGTTCCCTCTTGCTTGAACTGTAGATTAGAATGTCATCAAAGTATACCACAATAAAATTTCCCAACTAGGGCCTCAATACTTCTGTCATTAGTCTCATGAAGGTGCTAGGGGCATTGGAGAGCCCAAATGGCATCACTAGCCACTCATACAGCCCATGCTTGGTCTTGAATGCAGTCTTCCACTAATCTCCAGCTCTAATCCTTACTTGACGATACCCTTGCCTTAGATCAATCTTGGTGAACACTTGAGCCCCATTGAGTTCATCCAGAATGTCATTAAGTCTAGGTATAGGGAACCTATACTTAATGGTGATGTTGTTGATTGCTCTGCTGTCTATACACATCCTCCAAGTTCCATCCTTCTTAGGCACTAGCAATGCTGGCACAGCACAGGGGCTGAGAGATTCCATGACATACCCTTTGCTAAGCAGCTCTCCCACATGAGATTGCAGCTCTTGTGTTGCCCTGGGGTCACTTCTGTAAGCCGGCTTGTTTGGAAGGACAGCCCCAGGCACCAGATCAATGTGGTGCTCAATTCCCCTCAGTGGGGGTAACCCACTAGGTAGTTCAGCAGGGAAAACATCTTCATAGGTTTTCAGCAAGGCTTGTACCTCCTCAGGCACCTGGTTAGAACCTTCCCCTACCTCCTTGGTGAGGAGTACATAGACTGGTCTGAGATCATTTAATTCTTGCTCCATTTCTGATTCACTCAATAGCAGAACTTCCTTAGCAGCTTCAGTTAAGAGTGGAGGGTTTCCTTTCAGGATAGGGGGTAAAGGAGCTAAAATGATTTTCTTCTTCCCAAATCTGAAAGAGTAAGTGTTGTCCCTTCCCTGATGGACAGCATCCCTATCAAACTCCCAAGGTCTACCCAATAGAAGGTGACAGGCATCCATGGGCAGTACATCACACAAGGCCTCATCAGCATATCCTTTCCCAATAGAAAATGGCACAACACACTGTTGATCTACCCTAACTTCAGCCCCCTTGTTCAGCCACCTAAGCTTGTAAGGTTGAGGGTGGTCCTTGGTGGGTAATGTTAGTTTATCCACCAGTGTTTTAGAAGCCACATTGGTGCAGCTGCCTCCATCCACAATCAGATTACAAACCCTCCCTTTAATGGTACACCTGGTTCTAAAGATCTGGTGTCTTTGATCTTCCTCTAAGGGTTGGGGTTGTGTGTGCATTACCCTCCATGTCACCAGGCTTAACCCAGCATCTGGTTCAATCAACTCTTCACTAGCCTCTGCCTCAGGCTCTTCCATCTCATCATCACAGACCAACACTTCATCCTCTCCCCAATGAATTACTTCTAGGGTGCTCAGAGCTCTTTTAGATGGGCATTCTCTAGCAAAATGCCCATAACCTTGACATTGAAAACACTTTTTGGGAGGGGTAGTTTTTCTTTGGCCTGCATCAACAGCCTTGCCTTTATCAGGGTTGACAGGAGTCTTAGGAGGGATCACATGTTCTCCTATCTTGACTCCTACAAAGGGTTTGAAGGTAGGGGTTCTAGCTGGTGTCTTAGAGGCACTTGGTTTTCCCTTCCCCAACTTTTCTACCCTTAGAGACAAGTTGACAGCTTCCTCAAAGGAGTATATATTCTGCAGCCTGACTTTACTAGCTATCCTCTCATCCAAACCTTCTAAGAACCTTGCTATCTTTTGCTCAGGTTTCTCAACAACCTCACATTGCAGTGTGAGTTGTTCAAAGTCCCTTAGATAAGACTCTACAGGTCTTTGGTCTTTTTTCAGGTGAGTGAGCTTAATGAACATGTCCTAAGTGTAGTCTCTAGATACACACTTAGCCCTCATTCTCTTTTTCAGTTTGAGCCATGACTTAACAGGTTCTTTCCCTTCCCTAACCCTCAAGGTTTTCATGTTTTCATACCACAGTGAGGCATATCGTTTCAGTTTCATGATAGCAACCTTAAAAGCTTTTCTATCAGTGTATCCTTTAAACTCAAAGACTCTTTCTACAGACCTTAACCAATCTAGGAAATCATCAGGGTTCATGCTACCTAGAAAGTCAGGGATTTCTACCTTTATGTCTTTGTCCTGGTGTCTGAGAAGACTTTGATCTGAGCCATCTGAGTCTGACATTTCAAATTGTTCTACAGGTTGTCTCCTCCTCCCTCCTCCCTGTGGGAATAGTGCTCCTCTTCCTCGACCTCTGCCTCCCTTTATGTCATTGTTCTGTTGGCCCTCAAGGAGTTCATTGACAGATCTGGAGACTTCCATCACAGTTCTAACAAGACCTTGAACTGTGGTTTCAAGACCTGTAATTCTCTCTTCACTCATGGTTGATTTTGTGTTTTTAATGTAGTTAGGTAAATGAACTCACAAACCAAAGCTCTGATACCAATTTGAACTGAAATTATTCAGAAAAACAAGCTAAAGCAACACAAATAGAACTAAGGCTATATACTTGAGAGTTTGCTCTGTTTTTTGTTGGACTGAATGTTGAAAGAAAGTGATAGAACCTTAACCAAAGCACAAAGCCAATGGTTGAGGGTTGAACCTTGATCCCAGCACACAACTAAGGGTTTAGGCTCACTCCCAAGCACACAGCAATGGAAGCTTTCTCAAGCACACAGCCAAGAGATGACAACAGAAACAAAGGTTTCAGTTTTTGTGTTTACTTCAAATCTGCCTTCATTCATTAGAAACAAGCCTTATATAGGCAGTAGGATTACATCGTGAACGTCCAAACATATCTAAGGCTGACAATAATCCTCAAAAGAAAACAAATTAACAACTACAAACTGATACAAACTGAAATAAAGTAAAACAATCAGAAAACAATTCTGAACATGACAGGTTTCTTATTGCCTTGCTGCTGCTTTGTTATATGGTACATAGTGGACGTTTTGCTTGGTGTTTTGGTCCTAAACTGGAGTAGTATTAGTCCCCAAAGTCTGAGCAAAAAGCCCTCGAGCCTGCTTGGCCAAAAGAAAAAACTTGATGGTGACAGCTGAACTGCTTCTAAAATAGGTGAGAACTGGACTGGTGACTTGGCTCTTGTTTTAAGGGGTGATCCTGGCGTTTTCTGAGGAAGGTTCCCTGGACAAAAAGGTAATAGACCCTCCCTAGTATCAAACCCCATTCTTGGTTTGAAGTTCCTAAGCTTGGAAGTCACCCTGGGACCCTCCCCAAGGTGCTGCTGCTGACTGATTTCCCTGAAGACTTGCTGGCTTGTTTTGTGAGTCTGTCTTGTGTCTTGGTTTGCCCTGGCTCGTGTCATGGCTATAAATGGTTCGTGTCATGGCTTGTTTGCTTGGGCCTGGACTATACAAGGCATTAAGGTAGCTTTTGACATAGGGTGAGGCTGATATTGGATTATGGCTGGACTGATCATGGGTTGGTTGGTCTTGGCTTTGAACTTGGCATTGAACTCCTGTTGCATAACAACTAACAAGTTTACATCTAATACAACCATTAATGTAGTCTATAAAGAAACTATTGAAATTTTGAACTCTATAAATTATAATATACTCCAGTAATTATAAATTCAATGGTATTGTAAAAGTATGTTAAAATTTAAAAGTTGAATGTTTATAAAATAGCATATGCATTTAGTTAAACATATTTTATAACAAGTTTAAATAATACACCCGTGCAATTTCGCACGGGGGTAAAACTAGTATATACTATATATTCTATCCGAGAACCGAGGGGTAGTAATGGAATGACATAAATATATACAATTTCGTATACTATATAGTTTTAGATGTATAAAAATTCATATAATCTTTAATAGTATAATACTATATAGTTGTAGGAAAGTAATTAATTTATAAAAAATATAATTAAAACTTAAGAGGAAAGTCATAAATTGGAAAATTGGTATAAGATGGGAAAAAAATATTTACATGACTTTCCTTAATTATAAATTATGACATAATTGTAATGTAAATATAATTTATATATTTATTTATATATTAAATATAGTAAGTGCGTGAGTAGTGAAAGTAACAACAGTCGTAGCAAAAGTAATGAAAGAAACAATTATAATAACGAAAATAGTAAAGGTAACATTAATAATACGGAGTAGTAACTGTAGGGAATGTAATTCATAACATGGATGATAAAATTTCAATAGTAGCCACGAGAGTAGTGAGGTAACAATAATAATAACAAAATTACTAAAAAGTAACATTATTATTGATAAGTATGATGAATGTAAATTATAATTCAGATGATAACTTTTTCTTTTTAAATCATAACTTAAAAATGTAAAACTTTAGTGAGTATTAGTCTATTAGCAAGGGTTAGTGAATGTGTGTTGATATATTTTACGAGTATGATAATCTTAATCTAGAAAATATAAGATAAAAATGTATTATAAAACAAATTTTAAATGGTAAATGTAGGTAGCCCGGGCGGAGCTGGGCACCAACGCTAGTTAAAGATATGAATAATAGAAAACGAGCATTGTGAATTCGTTGCGACGAGGAAAGTAATACTTTTAACTGAATTAATGGCAATGCTAAAAATGTTGTATCGATCACTTTATGAGAGTGGTATCTTTCCGTTTGAAATGTTGATATTATTTCATATAAAACGGTCACGTCTTACGATAATATGGTTACGTGTAAGTTACCTCACTGTATGATGATCTTATACCTGTTTTGACTTAAACAAAATATATAACATAAATTATAGTGTACGTCGGTCTCACTTCGTGCGATGGTCCATTTTGATTAAAAAAATTGTTCATTTATTGTTAACGAGTTGTTATTTTACATACCGTCTCACAGTATGAGACGATTACACGCTATAGTTACTAATAGAGCAATTCTATACTTATATTGTAACAACCCGAAAAGTACCCTATTTTTCTAGTGAAATATGTTACGAATACTTTTCAGCATACTTAAGTTTTTA
The DNA here is from genome assembly GCA_022085475.1 of Heliosperma pusillum. Lineage (NCBI taxonomy): Eukaryota > Viridiplantae > Streptophyta > Magnoliopsida > Caryophyllales > Caryophyllaceae > Heliosperma > Heliosperma pusillum. The sequence continues at coordinate 282 of JAIUZE010047829.1, read as the reverse complement.
AAATAGAATTAATTGTTTCCAGTCGAATTTTTAAATTCCGAGTTCGTATTTGGAATTTTTGAGAGATTCCATGAGAATCCCGTTTTTAAGTCAACTTTGACTTTCGTTGACTTTTTCCGACTCGCATTGTAATTTTGAAGACCGAAATTTTATTTAAAAAAATCATATTTTTAATTTATTTTTATTAAGATTTATTTGGATTTATGATAATTTAATATAATTATTTTGAATTTATTCGGAATTAAAGAATAACTTTTACGGTTTTAACCCGAAACGTCATTT
>JAIUZE010047827.1:0-16298 GCA_022085475.1 Heliosperma pusillum | reverse complement strand
GCTAGCTCGTCAATGTCCCCAAAGTATGCATCACCACCTGTTCGACCGCATTAAATATAAACACGGAAGCCACAGTCAGTGGGGAGTAACTCCGAGTTCTCCCAGCCACGAAATGTCAAGTTTAATAAAACATGAATAACATAAAAGCAATGTATATGGGAAATACAAAACTTTAACGTATATGATATGCTTTTCATGTTATGAAACAGATAACTAACAAATAACCTAGCATGTGAAAGCTATCATGTGAAACCGATAATAAACTATAACTCGAGGTAGGGAAGCTGGTATGCTAGCTCAGAGGTTCCTCTCAGAAACATGGCCATGATACACTCAAACCCTAATCAACACGTAATCATGTGAATCAGTTCACAATCGGTAATCCAAACTCTATCAATCTTAGCCGGCTTGCATCTCACCTTCTAAAACTCATAGAATCATACAAACATGAAAGACCAATACTTCTACAAACAGGCATAAGTTCTTAGAACCGTCAATAGTCATCTGTAACTCGAGGCTATACCACAAGGTAGGAAAACATCCTAGTCCTAGACTGATCAAACCTAGCGACAACAGCTATTCCATTCCCCGTCCCATGACATAACCGTACATGAGAAACTCTACTAGGCGACCCCCTAAGCAGAGATAGCTAGTACTTAAGCTGGCTCCATTCCCAAAGTGGAACTCTTAGGCAGCCATGCCCCGACTTGGAGATCAGCCCCCCAGGCCGTGACACAAAAGCTATCAAGCTGTGAACTCCATATGCTCGTTAAAGATAGTACGGCCTATCTATGTCATGGTCCAAGATACTCATTTAGAATTAGAATGGTCAAGACGCCATATACTCATAATTCTCTATGGGTACTTAGTCAACACGACATATATCATACAATCAAACAGTCACTGGAAAACATCCTATCATGTGACTAATTGCATATAAAGCATAATCAACATATCATAATCGCCTCATTATCTACTAAGGCTAATTCAATAATTAAATAAAACCTTACTTGAAGACAAATCCCCGACCCGAGTCCCGCGACGGGTCATCAGTCAAAACGGGGCTGACTAGATCTTAGTTTGACCAAACCCGTTTGGTCAAACCGGCTAGAAACATAGTCTTTACCACATAGACTTGAACATAAATTCATCATATTCATTACATGTTATTTTATTAAAACTTCTAACATGTGAATTATTAAATCTTACGAAAACCCGTTTGACTTAAAGGATAGCAAATTAAACTACGATCTCGTCTTATAATTTCTAACATGTGAGAAATAATAATTTAATGAAAAACCTTTTAATTAAAATATTTTACTTATTAATATTTCTCGCTTGCTAATTATTACAAAACGCGATAAAAATGACGATAACTCAAAAACCGTCACAAGTCCCAAAGTGGGACCCACGGGCTGATTTGGGCCGAGATCAAACCGGACCTGGACTGGGCCCACGGGCCTGGTTTGGGCTGTTTTGACTAAAATTCTAAAACCGTTTCTTAATATTTTCCCGCATGCTTAACATATTTAAAACCCGTCAAAACAACAACAAAACAATCAAACATCGACACAACTCCCAAGCCAACTCACGGACCCACCATGGACCAACCCAGACCGGCCTGGACCGGGCCTGAACCGGCCTGAACCGGCCTGGTTTGGGCTGGTTTACACGGCCCCTTACACGGTTTTAACAACAAACAACACCAAATTAATTCCAACATGTTTTAATTATCAAACAACCATTTTAACAACCATCCATACAAAAATCATGATTTTGAACAAGTCATAAAAATATGTCAAGAACACTAACATATTAAAAATTCCATACAACACAAAAATCATACCACTTATCATGTTACTACTAAAAATCCATAAATCATAATAACATGAACAAAAACAAAAGATGAACCAAAAACAAAAGAAACAAAAGCTATGTAACATATATTCGTCGAGTAACGCGGAATCGTTACCTTAGCTAGCAAGATCAATTAGCACCAAAATAAGAAGTATAAACTAAGAAACCCGTCTACTAATCTTCACCCAAAATATACGAGTCTCCAAACTCGTCTTCAAAATCTTCCCCTATAAGAAATGACAAGAAAAACATTATTAGAATTAAAAACTTGATTTTCCATAATTAAAGTGTTGAAAACGATTTTGCCTGAATTGAAAATAAACCGTACTTGAAGATGGAGAGCGAAGAGGAGATTCTAGAAATATAAGTTAGGACGGATTTGAACAAGTAACGAATGTTTTGTGACGATTTTGCTCAAGAACGATGAAGAACGCTCAAGAACATGAAGAGCGATTTTGATTATATTAAAGAAAGTGTTAATTAGATCTTAATTTGATTTATTGTAAAATGAAAAGTTGTTAGTGAGTAATGATGGAGTGTGAGCCGTGTACATATAGAAGAAATAATGAGTCGGGTTTTGAAATTGTTGTTACGGAATTGACTCGGGGTTTATTATTATAATAAGATAATTAATTAGATATTAAGTTAATTAAATCAAATATCTAGATATTATGTTATATTAATGAAAAGAAAGGAAAATATCTAGCCCTATTAGAGGAAGGAGAGCCGTGTGATTTGGTGATAGTCGGGTCTGTTTTGTAAACGATTTGCGTAATTTTCGGTTAACGGGTCGATAAAGTTATAAATATCTAAGATATTATTATTAGTTTAATCAAAAGAAAGAAAATATCCAAAGTGAGTGGAAAAAGGTGACATTGGGCGTGTGACTCATGCCAAAGTCGAGTTTCGGTTTGGTTTCGGGATTTACGATGACTCGGGAATCGTTAAATGACGTTCGGAATTAAACCGTAAAAGTTATTCTTTAAATTCCGAATAAATTCAAAATAATTATATTAAATTATGATAAATCTTAATAATTCTAAATAAAAATAAATCAAAAATATTATTTTTTTAAATAAAATTTCGGTCTTCAAACTCACAAGGCGAGTCGGGAAAAGTCAACGAAAGTCAAAGTCGACTTAAAATTCAAGAAAAGTCAAAGATGACTTAAAAGTCAAGAAAAAGTTTATAACGACTTAAAAGTCAAGAAAAGTCGATGACGACTTTTAAAAAGTCAAGGAAAGTCAAAGACGACTTAAAAAGTCAAGAAAAGTCAAAAATGACTAAAAACGGTCTTTTCATGAAAACTCTCAGAAATTCCAAATACGAACGCGGAATTTCAAAATAAGACTCGGAACAAAAATTTCTATTTTAAAAACTTAAGTTCTACTAAAAAGTGTTAGTAAATATTTTTACTAGAAAAATTGGGCACTTTTCGGGTTGTTACAATCACCCCTCCTTTTAAAAAGTTTCGTCCTCGAAACTTAGAAGAAGAAACGTAACATATATGTAGGTCTATTTCAAAACTGTTAAAATATACTTGTAATAAAATATAGAATCTTATCTACGGAACGACAGGTTCTCGTCAGCAGTCAAGAATATCGATAGAAGGGACGAAATTTTCGAACGGTTAAATCGAATAGAAAGAGGCAAGAAAGAAGGAAATTTACCTCAAGCAAAGAGCTCGGGATATTTAGCTAACATTTTAGCTTCGGGTTCCCAAGTTTCTGATTCGACGTTTCCACAACGCCAAAGGATACGAACTAAAGGCACCACCTTATTTCGGGGTGTTTTTTAGCCCTTTCAAGTATACGAATCGGCCTTTCTTCCAAAGCCAAATTAGGTTCCAAGTCCAAAACTTCTTCTTGAATAATATGACTCGGATCACTGATATACTTCTTCAATTGCGAAACATGGAACACATCATGAACTTTACTCAAGTTCGGAGGTAATTCCAAACGATAAGCAACGGGACCAACTCTCTTAAGCACACGAAGCGGTCCAGTATACTTAGGACTCAACTTTCCCTTCACTCCAAAACCGTTTCACTCCTTTCATTGGTGACACTTTAAGGAAACTACGGTCTTCATCCACATCAAATTCAAGCGGTAGTCGCGAACACGGCATAGGTTTATGTCTATTCTTGAGCGGGCTTTCATTAGTTCACGAATGACTTGAACTTGATCAATCGTTTCAGTCACTATGTCGGGACTCAACATATGATCATCCTGGACTTGATCCCAACAAACAGGACTACGGCACTTACTACCGTATAAAGCCTCGTACGGTGACATCTTGATAGAAGCATGATAACTGTTGTTATAAGAAAATTCCACCAAAGGTAAACACTTCTCCCAAGATGTATGAAAGTCCAAAGCACAAGCCCGAAGAAGATCTTCCAAAGTTTGGATCGTTCTCTCCGTTTGACCATCAGTCGCGGCATGAAAAGCGGTGCTCATCAACAATTTAATACCCATGGCTTCTTGCAAAGCCGTCCAGAATCGAGAACCGAATCTCGGATCACGATCTGAAACTATATCTTTAGGAACCCCATGGTAGCGTACTATCTCTCTCACATAAGCATCAGCTAAATTATCAATACTCCAATTTTCTCTGATAGGTACAAATCTGGCACACTTGGTTAGACGGTCTACAATAACCCAGATGGCATTCTTTCCACTAGAAGTTCTAGGTAAAGCCATCACGAAGTCCATAGAAATAGACTACCATTTCCACAGAGGAATTTCCAAAGGTTGCAGCAAACCTCCGGGTCTTTGATGTTCAATCTTCACCTTCTGACAAGTAAGACATTTACTAACATACTCCTTTACGTCAATCTTCATCCTAGGCCACCAAAACTGTGGTCTCAAATCTTTATACATTTTGTCACCGCCAGGATGAATAGAATATGGAGAAAGGTGAGCTTCATCAAGTATTCTCTTTCTCAACTCGGCACTTCTCGGAACATACATTCTACCATGGTAACGAAGGTAGCCATCATTATCCACCCCACAATCCTTAGCTTGCCCAAGTAGTATTTTTGCTCGTATGGCGATGAAAGTAGCATCCTCCGGTAAACAAGTACGAATCTCTCGATAGAAATCGGGTTCCGCAGTCAAAGCACCAAGATAATCGACTCCTTTCCCAACAAACTGTATCTTAAGCTTCTGAAATTCTGTTACCAGTTCATCGGGTAAAGTACTAAGAGCATTCAATGAATGACTAGTCTTTCTACTCAATGCATCTGCCACAACATTTGCCTTTCCTTCATGGTAAATCAACTCGGCATCATAATCATTCACTACCTCTAACCATCTTCTCTGTCTCATATTCAACTCCTTCTGAGTAAAGATGCACCTCAAGCTTTTATGATCGGTATAGATTCGACAATGAACTCCAATAAGATAGTGTCTCCAAGCTTTCAATGCATGCACCACAGCTGCTAACTCAAGATCATGAGTCGGGTAGTTCACTTCATGAACCCTGAGTTGTCTAGAAGCATATGCAATGACTTTTCTATTCTGCATCAAGACACATCCCAAACCATGCTTTGAAGCATCACAATATACATCATAATCCGCTTCATCATCTGGTAAAGTCAACACCGGTGCGGTAGTCAATCTCTTCTTTAATTCCAAGGAGGCATTTTCACATTCATCGGTCCAGATATACTTTGCTTCCTTCTTTAGCAATTGAGTCATCGGTCTTGCTAACTTAGAGAAATCTTTCACAAACCGACGGTAATAACCCGCTAAACCAAGGAAACTCCGAATCTCGGACACATTTTTCGGACTCTTCCAATCCACCACGGCCTCAATCTTAGCGGGATCGACCATAACACCGTCTTTTTAAATGACATGACCAAGGAAAGATACCTCGGGCAACCAGAATTCACATTTGGAGAACTTAGCGTACCATTTTTGACGTCGAAGAACACCCAAAATGGTTCGGAGGTGATCAACATGTTCTTCCTCAGATTTAGAAAAGATCAAAATATCATCAATGAATACTACAACACATTTATCGAGGTACTCGCTGAAGGTACGATTCATCTGATCCATGAATATTGCTGGAGCGTTAGTCAAACCGAATGGCATCACATTAAATTCGAAATGACCATACCTCGAGCTAAAAGCAGTTTTGGGAATATCTGCTTCACGAACGGGAATTTGATGATAACCCGATCTAAGATCAATCTTTGAAAAAGTTGAAGCACCACGTAACGGGTCAAAGAGATCATTAATACGCGGAAGTGGATATTTATTTTTGATTGTGACACGGTTCAACTCACGATAATCAATGCACAGTCGCATAGAACCGTCTTTCTTTTTGACAAAGAGCACGGGAGAACCCCAAGGAGAAGCACTAGGCCTAATGAAGCCTTTCTCAATCAAGTCATCAAGTTGGATTCTCAACTCTTTCAATTCGGAAGGAGCCATACGATAAGGAGCTTTAGCAATTGGTCCAGTTCCAGGAACTAGATTAATGGAAAATTCAACATCTCTTTCAGGAGGAATTCCGGGTAATTCATCGGGAAAAATATCTGGAAATTCTTGAACAATTGGCACATTTTCCAATGAATGCAAAGACAAAGTGGTAGAAGTAGTCACAACACATAAGAAAGCTTTGTAACCTTTCTTGATAGCTTTTACCATCTTCATAGCCGAAACAAGTTTCACAGTGGTTTGTTTTCGAACCCCTTGATAGGATACACGGGTACCTAAAGGGCTTTTGAGAATAATCTTCTGGTCACGGCATTCAAATCGAGCATGATATGTAGATAACCAATCCATGCCCAGATTGATAATAAACTCTTCAAGAGGGAACCGAAGAAGATTAGCCGGAAAAGTAGAACCGTTTATTGATATAGGAATGTCTGAATGAATATAAGAGCATGAAAACACATCTCCGGACGGTAAAGATATAGGAGTACTTTCTCCAATTGAAGCTTTGAGAGGTAATTTATCGGATAGTCTCATCGAAATAAAGGACAAAGAAGCTCCTGTATCAAATAAAATTAAACACGGTATTTCATAAATTGAAAACATACCAGTCACAATGTCTGGTTGAGCATCGGCCTCAGCGCGGCTCATAATGAAAATTCGACCCTTCGGTCTCCCAGAAGTAGCTAGTGTAGAAGCTATCTTCTTCCTATCAGGACATACATTAGCCTTGTGTCCCGGTTTCTGACAAGTAAAGCACACAAATGGCTTGTTGAAGCAGCCAATACCGGGATGCATAGGCATCTTGCACCCAAAACAGATATGACCCTTAAGATCGTTGTTGTTGCTCGGGAAGAATGGACGGTTACTCGGAGTTGCTTGTCCACTCTGAAAATTCTTCCTCTTGTTTGAGTAAGAGGAGGAAAAGGAAGGTCGAGAAGTAGGATACAACGGTCTCTTACCATAGACATTAGGAGCAACATACGAGGTACGAGCCTCTTCGGCAATCTCGCGAATTGAACTCTCTGCCCATATAGCATCGTTGTAGATAGAGACAAAGGAAGTAGCACTCCTACTGATCTTGCCCTTCACCTGAGGAGAAAGTTTTCCCAGGTAAAAGAAGGCTTTGTCTTTCTCCCTTTTAATAAGCCGAGTGGCATAATGAGCCAACCCGTTGAATTTGGTCGTGAACTCCTGAACTGAGAGACTTCCCTGTTTGAAGTCCATGAATTCCTTCAGTTTCTGCTGCCTCAATTCATTAGGGTAGAACCTCGTCTCTAATAACTCACGGAAACGAGTCCAACCAAAATCAGGTTCCAACTTAGAAGTAGGGCCAGAAAGTGACCACCACTGATCAGCTTCCTTCACTAAGAAGTGGGAAGCAAGACGGACTTTATCCGTTTCAAGAACATCATATAGAGAAAATTTCTTCTCCATTTCCCGTATCCATTCTGAAAGCTCGATGGGATCCACTTCACCACCATAGGTTTTGGCTTTGCTCCTAGATAGTTGTGAAGCAACCCATGTATAACTTCCGGGTCTCTCATGGTCGCGAGGAGGATTAGGAATAGGATTCGGCTGTTGATTTTGTTGATTTTGCTGATTCTGTATAATAAGAGTAAGAGCTGCTAGGATCGTGTTGTCAATTCTCGGAGGCATCTTGCAAAAGAAAACACTGATTAGTACTTATCATTTAGCAAGCACAAAGAGACTACAACATAAATCCTAATCTACCCTTCCTACCATTCTATCTCACAAGTTTATTATTTTATTAAGGTCAAGTTATTTAAACTAGGGTAAACAAACGCGCGTCGGGAGCGAAACGCTCTGATACCAACTGTGACACCCTCAAATTTGCGGAAAGATAAACAAGTAATTTAAATAAATAAAAGATGAGAATACGTTTTTAATAGGTTCACTTTAGTGAAAATCGGTAAATTTTAAAACCGGAACCTACCATTAAATATATTCATCATAACAAAGGTGTCTTAAAGAAAAAGGTTCATAACAAAAAGGCAATAATATTATACATAAGAAGTATCTAAAACGGGAGACATATCTCCCTAATAAATACGGAAATAAAAGAGTGTATTAAATAATAATACAATCCTAATATGCTTTTCATGTTATGAAAAAAATAACTAACATATAACCTAGCATATGAAAGCTATCATGTGAAACCGTTATTAATCTATAACACGAGGTAGGGAAGCTGGTATGCTAGCTCAGAGGTTACCTTTAACATGGCCATGATACACTCAAACCCTAATCAAACATAATATCATGTGAATCAGTTAACATCCGGTAATCCAAACTCTATCAACCTTAGCCGGCTTGCATCTCCCCTTCTAAGATTCATAGAATCATACATACATGAAAGACCAATACTTCTACAAACAGGCATAAGTTCTTAGCACAGTCAATAGACGACTTCTGTAACTCGAGGCTATACCACAAGGTAGGAAAACATCCTAGTCCTAGACTAATCAGACCTAGCGACAACAGCTATTCCATTCCCCGTCTCATGACCAAAAGTACATAAGAATCTCTACTAGGCGACCCCCTAAGCAGAGTTGGCTAGTACTTAAGCTGGCTCCATTCCCAAAGTGGAAGCTATTAGGCAGCCATGCCCCAGCTTGGATATAAACCCACCAAGCCGGGAACACAAAAGCTATCAAGCAGTGAACTATATACTCGTTAGAGATAGTAAGGCCTATCAATGTCATGGTCCAAGGTACTCATTTAGAATTAGAATGGTCAAGACGCCATATAATCATAATTCTCTATGGGTACTTAGTCAACACGACATATATCATACAATTAAACCGTCACGGGAAAAACTTCCTATCATGTGACTAATTGCATATAAATCACATTCAAATATCATATCGCCTCATATCTACTAAGGCTCATTCATTCATTCATTAAATAAAACTTTACCTGAAGACAACTCCCCGACCCGAGTCCCGCGACGGGTCATCAGTCAAAACGGGGCTGACTAGATCATAGTTTGACCAAACCCGTTTGGTCAAACCGGCTAGAAACAGAGTCTTAGCCATTTAGGCTTGAACATAAGAACATCATATTCATTTCATGCTATTTTATTCTAATTTCTAACATGTGAGATATTAATTCTTACGAAACCCGCTTGACTTAAAGGATATCCAATTAAACTACAATCTTACTCTATAATTTCTAACATGTGAGAAATAATAATATTATGAAAACCGTTTAATTAAATAATTTACTTATTAAAATTTCCCACTTGCTAAATATTACAAAACATGATATAATAATAACAATAAACTCAAAAACCGTCACAAGCCCATAAGGCTCACGGGTCATGGGACTGGACCGGGCCTGGACTGGGCCCACGGGCTGGTTTGGGCCGGTTTTGGTCAACCATTTCCAAAATCGTTTCTTAATATTTCCCGCATGCTTAACATATTTAAAACCCGTCAAAACAACAACAAAACAATCAAGTATCGACACAAGCCCAAAGGGCCAAATAACGGCCAACCCAGACCGGGCCTGAACCGGGCCTGGACCGGCCTGAACCGGGCCTGTTTTCAGCCACCACTCACGGCCACCACCAACAACAACCCAAATTTATTTCTAACATGTTTTGATTAACAACCATCCATTTTAACAACCAATTCATCCATCATTCATACAAAAATTATGATTATGAACAAATCATCCAACATGTCAAAAACATCAAATATGTTAAAAATTCATAAAACTTAATAATAATAACAACCTAGCATGTTACTACTTAAAACCGTAAATAACAATAACATAAGTAAAAACAAAAGTATGTGACATTAATTCGTCGAGTAACTCGGTAATCGTTACCTTAGCTAGCACAAAACCATGTAGCACCAAAATAAGAACTAAAAACCCGTCTACTAATCTTCTTCTAAAATATACGAGTCACCAAACTCGTCTTCATAATCTTCTCCCATAAGAAATGACAAAAATAACATTATTAGAATTAAAACTTGATTTCAACAATTAAAGTGTTGAAAACGATTTTGTCGGAATTGAAAATGAAACGTACACGGAGATGAAGAGCGGAGAGGAGACTTTAGAAATATAATTTAGAACGGATTAGGACAAGTAACGAAGGTTTTGTGACGATTTTGCTCAAGAACGATCAAGAACACGAAGAACGATTATGATTATATTAAAGAAGGTATTAATTAGATATTAAGTTGATTTAATGTAAAATAAAAAGATAATAAGTGAGTAAGAGTGGAGTTTGGGCCATATAGAGGATTTACGGGAGTCGGGTTTTGAACTTGTTGTTACGGGATTGACTCGGGTTTTATAAATATATTATGGTAAATATCTAGATATTATTAGATATTATGTTTGTTTAATCAAATATCTAGATATTATTAGATATTATGTTAGTTTAATCAAAATATCTAATCCTTCGAGAAGAGGGAAAGAGGCGTGTGGAGGTGGAAGGAATCGGGTATGTTTTTAAGCGATTTGCGGAGTTTAAATTGACAGATCGATAAAGTTACAAATATCTTAGATATTTGTATTAGTTTAATCAAAAGATCTAAAATGAGGGAAAAAGGTGTTTTGGGCGTGTGGCACATGTAGGAGTCGGGTTTCGGGTTTGTTTCGGGACTTGAGTTGACTCGGGAATAGTTAAATGAAGTTCGGGTTTAAACCGTAAAACCTATTCTTTAATTCCGAATAAATTCAAAATAATTATATTAAATTATCATAAATTCAAATAAATCGTAATAAATTAAAATAAATTAAATTTATTATTTTTCAAATATTATTTCGGTCTTTCAAATTACGGGTTGTTACAATCACCCCTCCTTTTAAAAAGTTTCGTCCTCGAAACTTAGAAGGAGGAATGTGACATATATGTAGGTCTATTTCAAACCTTTAAAAATATATTTGTAATAAAGATACCGGGTCTTATCAATGGGCGGAAGGTTCTCGTCGGCCGTTAAGAACATCGACGTCCCAAGTCAAAGACTTTAAAAGATACATTTTCGCATCAATAAATGAGAAAACTAGTTATCGAACGTCTCCAATAACAAGTCTCAACACTCCTTGACGGTAAAAATACTTGAAACATCAAACATTTCCAAAAGCTTTTAGTTCAAAAATTCTATAGTAAACGGTAACAACTCTAATATCTAGACAAAATTTCTAATAAAGCTTCTAATAACTATCATTAAAAGATGATATTCGCATAGAAGGAAACGGATATTCGAAAGTAAAGAAATCGAATAGAAAGAGGGAAAGAAAGAAGGAGATTTACTCAAGCAAAGAGTCGGGGGATATTAGATTAACATTTAGCTTCGGGTTCCCAGTTTCTGATTCAAGGCTCCACAACGCCAAAGGATACGAACTAAGGGTACCACTTGTTTCTGAGTTGCTTGCTAGCCCTTTCTAGTATACGAATCGGCCTTTCTTCCAAAGCCAAATTAGGTTCCAAGTCCAACACTTATTCTTGAATAATATGACTCGGATCACTAATATACTTCTTCAATTGAGAAACATGGAACACATCATGAACTTTACTCAAGTTCGGAGGTAATTCCAAACGATAAGCAACGGGACCAACTCTCTTAAGCACACGAAACGGTCCAATATATTTAGGACTCAACTTTCCCTTCACTCCAAACCGTTTCACTCCTTTCATAGGTGACACTTTAAGGAATACTCGGTCATCAACATCAAATTCAAGTGGTCGACGACGGACATCGGCATAGGATTTTTGTCTATCTTGAGCGGCTTTCATTCGCTCACGAATGACTTGAACTTGATCAATCGTTTCAGTCACTATGTCGGGACTCAACATATGATCATCCTGGACTTGATCCCAACAAACAGGACTACGGCACTTCCTACCGTATAAAGCCTCGTACGGTGCCATCTTGATAGAAGCATGGTAACTGTTGTTATAAGAAAATTCAACTAGAGGCAAGCACTTCTCCCAAGAAGCGTGAAAGTCTAAAGCACAAGCCCGGAGAAGATCTTCCAAAGTTTGGATCGTCCTCTCCGTTTGACCATCAGTAGCGGCATGAAATGCTGTGCTCATCAACAACTTGCTACCCATGGCTTCTTGTAAAGCCGTCCAGAATCGGGAACTGAATCTCGGATCACGATCTGAAACTATATCTTTAGGAACTCCATGGTAGCGTACTATCTCTTTCACATAGGCATCAGCTAAGACCTCTATATTCCAAGTTTCTTTGATAGGCACGAATCTGGCACACTTGGTTAGACGGTCTACAATAACCCAGATGGCATCCTTTCCACTAGAAGTTCTAGGTAAAGCCATCACGAAGTCCATAGAAATAGACTCCCATTTCCAAAGAAGAATTTCCAAAGGTTGCAGCAAACCTCCGGGTCTTTGATGTTCAATCTTCACCTTCTGACAAGTAAGACATTTACTAACATACTCCTTTACTTCAATCTTCATCCTAGGCCACCAAAACTGTGGTCTCCAATCTTTATACATTTTGTCACCGCCAGGATGAATAGAATAAGGAGAAAGGTGAGCTTCATCAAGTATTCTCTTTCTCAACTCTGGCACTTCTCGGACATACCATTCTACCATTGGTAAACGGAGGTAGCAATCATTATACACCACACAATCCTTAGCTTGCCCAAGTAGTATTTTTGCTCGTATGGCGATGAAAGTAGCATCCTCCGGTAAACAAGTACGAATCTCTCGATAAAAATCGGGTTCCGCAGTCAAAGCACCAAGATAATCGAATCCTTTCCCAACAAACTGTATTTTAAGCTTCTGAAATTCTGTTACCAGTTCATCGGGTAAAGTACAAAGAGCATTTAATGAATGACTAGTCTTTCTACTCAATGCATCTGCCACAACATTTGCCTTTCCGTCATGGTAAATCAACTCGGCATCATAATCATTCACTAACTCTAACCATCTTCTCTGTCTCATATTCAACTCCTTCTGAGTAAAGATGCACCTCAAGCTTTTATGATCGGTATAGATTCGACAATGAACTCCAATAAGATAGTGTCTCCAAGTTTTCAATGCCTGCACCACAGCTGCTAACTCAAGATCATGAGTCGGGTAGTTCACTTCATGAACCCTGAGTTGTCGAGAAGCATATGCAATGACTTTTCTATTCTGCATTAAGACACATCCCAAACCATGCTTAGAAGCATCACAATAGACATCATAATCAGCTTTATCATCTGGTAAAGTCAAAACCGGTGCGGTAGTCAACCTCTTCTTTAATTCCAAGAAGGCAATTTCACATTCATCGGTCCAAATATACTTTGCTTCCTTCTTTAGCAATTGAGTCATCGGTCTTGCTAACTTAGAGAAATCTTTCACAAACCGACGATAATAACCCGCTAAACCAAGGAAACTCCGAATCTCGGACACATTTTTCGGACTCTTCCATTCTACCACGACCTCAATCTTAGCTGGATCGACCATAACACCGTCTTTTGAAATGACATGACCAAGGAAAGATACCTCTGGTAACCAGAATTCACATTTGGAAAACTTAGCGTACCATTTTTGACGTCGAAGAACTCCCAAAATGGTTCGGAGGTGATCAGCATGTTCTTCCTTAGATTTAGAAAAGATCAAAATATCATCAATGAATACCACAACACATTTATCGAGGTACTCGCTGAAGGTACGATTCATCTGATCCATGAATATTGCTGGAGCGTTAGTCAAACCGAATGGCATCACATTAAATTCGAAATGACCATACCTCGAGCTAAAAGCAGTCTTGGGAATATCTGCTTCCCGAACGGGAATTTGATGATAACCCGATATAAGATCAATCTTTGAAAAAGTTGAAGCACCACGTAACTGGTCAAAGAGGTCATTAATACGTGGAAGAGGATATTTGTTTTTGATTGTGACTCGGTTCAATTCACGATAATCAATGCACATTCGCATAGAACCGTCTTTCTTTTTGACAAAGAGCACGGGCGCACCCCAAGGAGAAGCACTAGGTCTAATAAAGCCTTTCTCAATCAAGTCATCAAGTTGGATTCTCAACTCTTTCAATTCGGAAGGAGCCATATGTGGGAATTCGGTATTACCACAATACAATTATTTTAGGATTATAACGAAAAGTAATAATTTGATTATGCAAGTCATAAACGAAAACATAGAAAAAGTTTAGAGATATAGAAATCAACCTCCGGTCCTAGCAATTTGGCGTAAAGAACAGAGATATCAAAGTGGATATCCTCCTAATCGTTGCACCCAAGATGCTCCGAGAAATACCCTTGTGTTGCTAGAAGTTATCAAAAATTACTGTTAACTTTTGATTTGTGTTTATGTCAAAAGTTACTGTTAACTTTTGTCAGTTTGTGTGATGTGTAGATGGTGGCTGCCTGAGAGAATAGAAAACTAGGTTTTGGAATTTTTACTGTTATTCCCTCATCTCTCCTCACGGCACCTTTTTGGGTTTCTTTTATATGAGGAGATTTGGTCTCCTCAAATAACAACCCATTGACCCGAAAACCCGAGTGTATCTGGATACCGTGTTTCGGTCATTTTAGCTTCCAATATAATGTAATATCTTATAATCGTCGTTTTACATGGACCGACATTATAATCCGTCATTAATTATAAATATCCGTATATTTATAATTTGCCAATTAATTATAACGGTTTATTTTTAATTAGCTTACATTATATACTATAATTAAATATAACTTTTTATATTCAATTTTACGAATTACAGTTAATGCGTCTCAGCTAACTTTCGTCTCATCATCACATTGACTAACCTTTTAGTCAATTACACTGACTAACCTTTTAGTCATATAATAGGGTATCAATATGATTATTTTCTCAAATAATCACATCTCTCAAACACATCCTATAGGTGTGACTATTAGGGACCAGTTGATCACCGCCATCTGTATGACAATAACGTCAAACTTATCTAGAAAGCCAACCGTTATTGATAAACGTTAATCAACTGATTATTATACAAAGTATACCCTGTGAACCTACAGAGATTTATTTATGTTATTGCACTAACTGGAGGACACTAGCTCCAACAATCTCCCACTTGTCCGTACAAGTGTATGTGCGATAAACGATTCTCATATCCATAATAAATTTCTCCCACTCAATGTAAACCAATTTGCAAAGTCCGTATTCACAAAGGTCGTAGTTTACAAGTGATCAGTATCAAGAGTGGTTTCCTCGACTAGAGAGTAACTTAACTGATAAACGAATCTATATTCGAGCATGGCCATGCATTTCAGTTACAGCTTCTCGAGTGGCCCTGAGAAATATCA
This sequence comes from Heliosperma pusillum, assembly GCA_022085475.1. Taxonomy (NCBI): domain Eukaryota; kingdom Viridiplantae; phylum Streptophyta; class Magnoliopsida; order Caryophyllales; family Caryophyllaceae; genus Heliosperma; species Heliosperma pusillum. The sequence continues at coordinate 705 of JAIUZE010047827.1, read as the reverse complement.
TATCCTGATAAAGGTTGGATATTTTCTTCAAATCGAATCTTGCAGATACAAGCGCAGTATGAAATGACCCAGTGAAAATCTACTTAGCCTCCTGTTACGGTCGACCATGAGAAAGAAACCAAAGTCACCCAAAAACTGCCTTTATCTCAAGAGACAGTCGATAGTCAAAAGAATCGACTCTAGGAACACTATGGATGTCCTATCAACGACCTGGCACCTAATGTTCTGAAACATTTAGGACTCCATAACGTCGTCACAAAATGTCCTGCGCAGTATCATTATAACCCGCATCTGTGATCGATCAGTCAACAGTTTGACTTATGGCTCGTTGAACCCACCATCAATCGACGTCACAAAATAATTGCCAAAGTTATCAGCTCATGTAGGCAATTACGGACCCAAAACAAATATAATGTAATTCAGTTCACTTTGTGGTGTTCAATGTTGTCAGTACAACCCACATGAAAAACAAAATATAAAACAAAACGATGAGTTTATAGATAGTTTTTATGAAAAAGATACAGGTGTCTAATCCATACAAAACAACTAATACAACTCAGGAACACGTTTGATTCCCATGGAAATAACGTGCCCTTCATGTTTATCATATCTCAATGGTTTAGTGAGAGGATCTGCGACGTTGTCATCCGTAGCAATCTTGTCTATCACTATCTCCCTTTGCTCCACATAATCTCGGATCATGTG
>JAIUZE010047826.1:0-29897 GCA_022085475.1 Heliosperma pusillum | reverse complement strand
TGCGAAGGACTAAAGATATGTTCCATGTGTTTGGAGTTTATAGTGAGTTGTGTGTAAGGGTTTACACAGACTTCAGTTTCCAAACTGATCAGGCTGTGTTTAATAGAAGATTTATCTGTTGGAAGAGTTCCAAGCAGAAAAGACTATTAGAAAGGTTTCAAGTAGGAGTGATATTCGAATATAAATGTCATGTATCCGCTGGAAGTGTTTCAGGCAGTTTATCATTGCGGATTTTCACAACGGAAATGGAGTACATTGCATCATATGATGATGCATATGAAAGTAGCTTGGATTCGGCAGTATTAGAGGGACTAGAAGTAGTTCATATAGTTTTATATCCTAACCCCTGATACTGGTAAAATAGTGGGAGCTACCTTTAGGCCAAGAGTCCTAAGTCTAGATTCAAACCTAGACACGTACTCAGAAAGTTTCATGTAATATGAGATTACATAGACAAAGAGAAATAGCAATCAGAACGATGGGAAAGATGCAAGTATTGCTAATCCATTAGCCATGCCTTTTGCAGGCTGAACATGATAGTCATATCACTTCAATGGGGATTGAAATATGTACTTGAATTGCTAGAGATTATGAGATATGAAATTATTGATAGCGTATCAATATTTCCTAATATTTGATAATCGCATTCATTGTTAGAGTTTCATTAAAAACTCATTTATTTAGTTTGACTAATCTTTAATACTTTGTTTATTCGAATTGGTTGAAAGAAAGGTTGAACCCAATTCAAGTGAACAAGATGAACTTAGTGTTTTGTCCCTAGTCACTGATTCGAGGTGACGTCTCGAAGTGACTAGATTGTAAGTCGATCGATGGTTGGTTCAGCACCATGGGGTCATGCAGATGACTTGGCGTTTACATAGACAGACTGTTGAGACACTCTGTCGGGCAGTGACCATAATAGAGTCCCTTATCAAAATTGTTGAAGCCTGGTCGTGGCGGGGATTTCTATTTTATTCCTATGAGTCGATTCTTTAGACTGGCGACCATTTACCTGAGTCGGTGTAGTTTTCGATTGACTTTAGTTTTTGTCCTAGGTCGTGCCGTGAAAGGAGGCCGATGGACATCTTCTGGGTCATAGTGATCTGCATCATACAGTTTAAGATGGATCAACAGAAATTGTCCACCCACGTTGGGTATTAACATCTTCGGGCCACTCGAGGAGTAGTAACTGGAAATGCGTGGCCACGCTCGGAAGAGTTCTCTGGTAGATTTTCCGGTCAAACAGTTACTCTCCCAGATAGAGAAAACCACTCTATTTATATTTTGAATCGCAAGTGCGACCTGAAAGACACCTTGCGATGAGTGGGAGGATGTGACACAAAAGAGACAAGAGAATTGGTAACACACAACTTGTCGAGACAAGTAGGAGATATTGTTGGAGTAGGAGTCCTCCACAATAGTGTTGCTACATGCACAACTTGTATCGGCCAAGTGGGAGATTGTTGGATTAAGTGTCCTCCACAATAGTGCATTTATATAATAAATCTCATTTGGAATATACGTTGCATGATTAGTATGTTTTGATACTCCACGTCAGTTGATTAACGTAAATCGGTAACGCTCGGCTGACTAGAGTTTGACGTTATTGTCGTATGATGGCGGTGATCAACTGATCCCTTTAGGTCACACCTATAGGATGAGACCCAAAAGAATACTAATTATTTGTATACGATACAGTTTAATTAGGGCATTACATATATTTGATATGTACGTTTAGTTACGAGAGTTATTTATTGGAAATTGAGTTAGGAACTCATTCACTTAAGTTTATTAGTCAATTATACGATAACTGACTGAATAAATTTTACGTCTTATTTTAATACGATTAAATAAGATTTAATTTAGTGATTAATCGTTAATTCATTAAATTAGTTGAGGAAATGCATATATTTTGAGGTAGAGGTAATTAGTTAATTATATTTACACAGAGTTGTAAAATAAATTAATTGGGCACTGTGGGACCCATTATATATTGATATAATGGTAAAATATCACTTAAAATTTAAGTGTATATTGTTTGTTAATTTGTGTCATATAATTGTTATATGATCAAATTAACATCTAATTATACAAGATAACTAAACATATGATTATAAGTATTTGTGGGACAAAAATCAAAAATCAAAATGGTCCATTGTGGACTCATGTGCACTGGTTTTGTGTAGACAAAATCACTAGTGATTTTACTCTACCAATTTCACACTCCACCAAGTGATTATGACATGTTATGACACATGATCATTATCATTTTCTTACCCACATTCAAGTCATTTGCATGAGAATAAAAATAAGCAAAATAAAGCCCTTTTGGAGCCTAAGGGTGCCGGCCATATTGGCTTTAAATAGAACAAGAGTTGTTCAATTTTCACAACTTCATTTTGATGCTTATTTCTTACTTCTCTTTCTATCTCAACAACTCTCTAAAACTCACATGCAAACTAATATTTATACCATATTACTAGTGTAGTAATACCATAATATTAGTAGTATAATGTCTTACTTACTATCTAGTTAATAATAAGTTGAGATTATTTGGGTTGATTCTTGGGTGCAACAAGAAGGAGACCTTCTACTTTGGATGTTGTTTTATGGAGGATCATCCATTAATTTCATGCTCAAGAACAATAAGAAGGAGTTCTTATTGTGCCCATATTGAACTGAAAATTCCCAATGTAACGATATTTTCGTCTTATCTTTATATTTATGCTTTTATATTTGCATGCATGATAACTAGATCCTAAATCATTAACTTAATATATTTTAATGAACTAATTACAGGAGTCTAATTAGAGGTCTAGGACTATCAGGTTTATAAGATAAACGAACCATATAAACTATTACATGTGAAGACAAGTGAAGGAGTAAGAAGAAAATGAGTACATGGGGTCCCATCCGATCAAGGGGGACCGGCGGCCGGGTACCCGGTTGGGCACGCTTCAAACAAGACGACAACAATTCTCAACACAGTGACTCCCAGCCATGGGCATGGCAGGCAGCCGGGTGGACGGCTGGGAGTATTAGCACCCAACGAAAAAAAACAACAAGAGCAGGAGGCTCCTAGCTGGTGGAGGAGGGGGGGAGAGGGTAGGCCGGATAGGAGTATCTTTATTGCAATTTTTCCAAAATCCTACATTTCACTACAGGGGGTTCCTAGCCGGTAGGAGGACCGGCAGCCGGGTACCCGGCTTGGAGTTTTCCCTTGTCCAAACTTCATCAAAATCCCAATTTTACTTCAGGAGGTTCCCAGCCGGTAGGGAAACCAGTGGCCGGGTACCCGGCTGGGACTCCTTTTGTCAGAAAAAAAATATAAACACAAGTTTAAGCCAAATCCAATTACACCCATTTACAATTACCAACATCAATCATTACAAAACCACATAATGAGACAACATTTATGATACTAAGCATGAGTTTAACCAATAATGAGATGAATTCAACAACACTAGCATAAGTCACCACAAGTAAATCATATGAGATAAATTCCAACATACAATTAAGTAGTAAACATATAATCATTTTAGTTTAACATAATTAACTCATATCTCATATGAAAATCTATCCTAAACACATAAACACATAAGATGTGACACTGAGTAACCCGTCTACACCTAGAGTTGTCTTCAATCCTCTAGCTCTTCTTCAATGCAAAAATAATCTCTATCCGGGTCTTCTAGATCTCCTCCTACAAACAAAATCTAAACTTAGCTGAATTCAAGCTTTTAAGAAAAAAATTGGATTTCCTAGTTATGTAAACATGGATCTTTCTTACCGTAAAAGAAAGAGGAAGAGAAGAGAGGAAGAATGAAGTAAAATTCAAAGAAGAAGACTAAGGAATGAAGAAATTGTGTGAGGTTTAGAGTTTGATGCTTTTTGGGGAGGAAAAATCGAGATTTAGGGTATAGTTGGAGAAGATGAAGATGGTAGTTGCTGAAAAATGAATGTGAATAAGAGTAAATGGGTTCACTTTTGGTGGGTGAAGGATTACAAAGGCCCAAAACTAAATGTGAGACTCAACCCACTTAATTTTCCGAGTACAACCCGAATATGGGCTCGGAATTAATAGATTAAGCACAGATTTAACCCAGCTATAAACTTTTTAATCTAAGACTAAAACTAAGACTAACTAATAATAATTAAATATTATTAAATTCTAATTACTAAAATGGCGGGTGTTGCAGACATATATGGTACGTATTGTCATCGTTATGATTTTCATTGGTTATATATATAGTCTAAACTATACATTAGCATTGTATATCGCTTAGAAAAAGTTGTGTATGGAAGATATACTTCACTTGGCATAATTGAGAACAATTCTCAAAGAAACCAATCTATGAAATTGAACGATTCAAAATCATTTAAAAAACATGACAACAATGACAAATTACAACTATTAACGTATGCAATACTAAATCGATATATTAATAAACTGTGATTATCTTAATCAATTTAAGACAAAAAATTTGCACGACATTCGTAAACAATTTTAAGATAAAATCACTACACATAACCCTCATATTTGCATAGTATTCTAGGATCCCTAATCATATATAACGTGAGTTAGATTTGCCTCATCGCCCAAATTACACATATCATGGTAGCCATCAAATGTCAATCACATCAAATGCTACTCCTAGTCGTCATGTAACATCTTATGTGTAACAGCCCCATACCCCAAGGTGCCTTACAAGACCCCCTTAGCACATGGGAGTTCTACCATCTCGGTTGCCCGAGGTAATGTATATCAAAACAAGCAATAAAGAAACAATGTTTATTAATAAATGTTTAAATGTAAATACAAAATCCCAAAACAGATCGCATACCATCTGACCAATTATCCAAACTCAACACAAGATAAAGTACTATTACTAAATAACAATGTTCAAGACTCCATGATTGAAAAGCGAAAGCTAGACTCAACATGGTGATTCCATCCTCGATCCCACGCAACGCCATCGTTTACCAGCGATCACCTACTCACTATTCCCCAATAGATCACAGTAGTTTTGTAAAACAGTAAAGGGTCAGTATTTACTTATACCAACCAACGCACAAGATAAGCACAAGGAGAAGAGAAACCGGAGGGCTACCGCATCGGTTACCTTAGTAGACTCAGGTTACCAGCCCTGCTCTACAAAACCACCAATTGACCTTGGACCGCAGCCACAGGCGTCGAACTTCCATCTCACCGCAGGAGACAAACCCTGAACATTAATGTGCACATCCCCCACGTACCAGGGTAACTACGGGGGCGAACTCGTGGTGTGATCCGTCTCCCAACGGAATCACCAAACCATAGTAACCATCACAACACCCCAAACTCCATCATCATCAAAATAGTGACCATCATCAATATCAACAATCACAACATCATCAATATCATAATAACAATATGATCTCATCAATTAGCATCACAAATATTGAGTAGGGAAACCTACCTTATAGCAATTTCCATGAATATGAAGTAAGCAAGGAACACAAAAGCGTTCTTCTATGAAGCTCCCTCCTATACAATCCATAAACATATAATTGTCATCACAACCCCCTTTTCTCAAATTCAATTAGAGTTATAAACATAATACAATCAAATCATAATCAAGAACACTTACCAAACCAATAAATCGACGTAGCAAACATCAGATCCGGCACGAGATGATCAAGGGTTTCTTGAGGAATTAGGGTTTTGGAAATCAAGAAGCGTAAACTAATTATGAAACTAATTCCTCTTACTAACCCTTAATCAACCGTCCGACTCACCCTCTAATTCTGTCGTACTCGGTCGAGTACAACATGTACTCGGCCGAGTACGTCTTACTCGGTCGAGTGCGCAATATCACTCGGCCGCGTACGCGAGTTCAGAACAAGACTTAAGACATCAGCCAAATCCACTCGGTCGAGTAAGTCCTACTCGGCCGAGCCCCCAACATATAAAAATAGAGATTATTACAGTCTTCCCTCCTTAAGAACGAACTTCGTCCTCGAAGTTCACAACTCATACTTCTACCACACAAACACCACTACCAACAACCAACACAAGACACAACACTACCACAACACAGACACAACACTACCACAACACAACACATAACATATAACACCACACATAACATATGACACAACATATATGCTAAGAACATAACCCCAACAACATCACTTATGACATGCATACTACCCATCAACAACTATCAAGATAAACGCGACATATACTAGTAACTGTAATAGTAATTGCAACATATACTAGCAAAATACAACTATCTCCTTCTCCCCTTAAGAACAAGGTTACGCCCTCGTAACTGAACATACCTCTCCAAATAGATGCGGGTACTTCTCCCTCATTGCAGCTTTAGGCTCCCAAGTTGCTTCTTCCACATTATGGTTAGACAATAATTGTGACAACCCTCGCGAATGCGGAAATATAACATACAAGCATGTGATTAATATAGCGGAAAATACGGTGTTTTTAAAACTTTTTACATGCCAAGATAAAAATACGAGGAATGCCAAATAGATACAAACTAAAATGGAATATACTATAAAGAGACAAAGTCTCTCAAAATGTTATCAAATATCAAAGTTATTAGCAACTAGCTAAACAACGTCTAGAGGTGAATCATCCAGGCCAACGCCCGCTACCTCACACCCGAACCCAAAGAACAACAAGCAAAATCCATCAAAGCAAGCAACCTGTTCATCCAGGAAAAACATGAATGCCACAGTCATTGGGGAGTAACTCCGGGTTCTCCCAGCCATATCACAAATAACGATCTTAAACGAAAATACAAAAGTAGAAGTATGCATATATAAATATACATGTGAAGTACGAGAAGGATAAATAGGCAAAATCAATATATATAAAGATATCGGTACATGAAGTACAAAACCGTAACCATCATATTATAGATAGACTCGGGGATGACACTCTTAGGCAACCATACACTCACTAGGGCTTGCATCTCACCGTTAGCGGCATACGTTTGATAAGATTGAGACTCGACAAACAAACCATGCCAAGTCATCCAACGATCACAAATAATCAATCATATAATCATCCATCCAAACGTACGAATACGTTGACAATATCTCTCACGGTAAATGACACGCACTAACACCGTGTACATGGCAAGAATGAATAAAATCGCACTAACAAAGTGGGATATATCAAAAACCGTCACAAAACATGCGATACAAGCGAATGGAATATCATATATTCTAAACATTAATATTTAAAGTCATTACGTAGGTTTATACGATAATCGAAGCATCGGAAATATTATAAATGAAAACATAAGAAAGGATTACAAAGGAGTTGGCAGCGTGGGCCAGCCGGTCACGGGGACCTGCTGCCGGCTGGCACCAATGTCACACTTGAAAAACAATTGAAAATGCAGCGTGTCCCAGCCGGTCAAAGGGACCGGCTACCCGGCTGGGACCATTATCATACTAGAAAATGAAGGCAAATTAAGATGTGTCTCAGCCGGTCGGCCGGCTGAGACTAAAGTAATACTAAAACTTTTACGTAACACATACAATATACAGCCACTCCCCAGCCGGTCAGCTGACCGGCTGTCGGTCGGCCGGCTGGGGTCAATTATGCACGAAAATCACCAATTTCACTAAGGCTCATTATACAACAACATCATCTAACATCACAAATCATCAATTCTCATTATCAATTATCAACAAACAACAACCATCATCAACAACACAATTCCTACGATTACTAATCCTATTCTAAATACGATTACTAACATAGAAAACACATTAAAACACGTAATGATATCGAGTAACCCTTCACCGTTACCTTTTTGCGTCTTCAATCCTCGTCTATCAAGTAATAATCCTTGTCGAGGTCTTGGAGGTCACCACCTACAATTAGACAATAAAAGATGAATATAATTCACCTTTGAGAAAGACGGATAAATTGAAATGCGAGAAAGACGGTAATTTTATTACCAATTAAGATAGAGGACGATGAGAGGGATAGATTAAGACGAATTTTAGCGGATTTGAACAAGTAATAAGAGAGTAGTGTTGATTATGAGTTTGAGCAAGTATGGAGGTTAGGGTTTTGGGTGGTTAGTTGGTGAGGAAGAAGAATACGTTGAATGAGGGATTTAGGGTTTAAAGAAGAGTATGAGGGAGTATGTGGAAAATATTGGGGAAAAAGCCCATAACTGCCTTAAGACGTAACTTACTCAGAAATTCGAGTAAAGTCCGAGAACGAACTCGGATATTCTAAACTAGACACGGGAAATTTAATTCTAGACTAAAACTAAATTTTGCTGAAAAGTATCCGTATAATATTTTTACTATAAAAATAGGGTACATTTGCGGGTGTTACAATAATACTTTCAGCAGCATCCTCTTTCCGTTCCTAGTCTTGCACACCTTTCTGTTCAAGATCTTCTTTGGCACCTCAACTTAGGTGAGTTCCTCATCCAGCTCGATAGTCTCAACCTCAAGAGCATGAGACGGGTCACTCATCTTCAGAAGCAGATGTACCACCCAAGGGAGGGTGTGTAACTTGATTATTTGTGGAGGGAGCTACACCAATGTAGCATATGTTACTATGGTAAGCAAGCTCAACTTGAGCACTCACCCCCTTCCACAACCCTACAAGCTGAGATGGTTAAACAAGAGAGATAAAGTCAGGGTAGACAAGCAATGTTTCGTGTCTTTTTCAATTGGGAAGGTATACAAGGATGAGGTTCTCTGTGACGTAGTGCCAATGGATGCATGCCATCTACTCTTAGGCAGACAATGGGAGTTTGATAAAAGCTCAGTGCATCAGGGAAGGAGTAATACCTATACCTTCAAGTAGGGAAGCAAGAAGATCACCCTAACTCCCCTACCACCAAACCAGAAGAACTATGGGAGTCCTAACATGACTGAGGAAATTAGTGGGGTGTTATTTCTGTCTGAGGCAGCTATGGTGAAGGAGTTCAAGGAGGAACAACCTGTGCTAGTCTTGTTATCAAGGGAGATTCATGAGGATAACCGAACTGAAGTTCCCATAGAAGTTGAAACATTGATAAGATAGTTCAAGGATGTGTTCCCTGAAGCGCTGCCTAGTGGTCTACCTCCCTTGAGAGGGATTGAGCATCAGATTGACCTTGTACCATGATCTGTACTCCCTAACAGGCTTGCATATAGGTGTGACCCTAAGGCAACTCAGGATCTGCAGAGTCAAATTGATGATTTGATAAGGAAAGGGATTGTAAGAGAATCTTTGAGCCCTTGTGCACTAACTGCTCTACTAGTGCCCATGAAAGATGGCACTTGGAGAATGTGCATAGACAGCTATCAATAATATCACAGTCAAATACAGGTTTTCCATACCTAGACTGGATGATATGTTAGAAGAATTGAGTGGGTCCACAGTCTTGTCAAAGATAGACCTCAAGCAAGGCTATCATCAGGTGAGAATCAGGGATGGTGATGAACGGAAGACTGCCTTCAAAACAAAGCATGGGCCCTTTGAATGGCTTGTTATGTCATTTGGACTATCAAATGTACCTGGTACTTTTATGAGACTAATGACATAAGTACTAAGGCCATGTTAGGGCAAGTTTGTGGTTGTTTATTTTGATGACATACTCATTTACAGCCAAAATCAGAAAGATCACTTGAGGCACCTTGAATCAGTCTTTGAGATTCTGAGAGAATGCAAGCTGTTTGGGAAGCTGAAGAAATGTATGTTCATGATAGAAGAGGTTAAATTCTTGGGGTATGTGGTATCGGGAACGGGGGTCTTTGTGGACCAAGATAATGTTGCTGCTGTTCAGTCTTAGCCAATCCCTAAGAACATCACAGAAGTGACGGGCTTTCATGACCTAGCTTCATTTTACACAAGATTCATCAAGAATTTAAGTGTTATTGTTGCTCCCATCACTGAATGCATGAAGAAGGGGGAGTTGAAATGGACTGAGAGTGCTCTACAAGCCTTCAGTCACATCAAGAAGCTATTGTGTGATGCACTTGTCCTCGGGCTGCCTGATTTCAACTACCTTTTTGAAGTAGAGTGTGATTCAAGTGGGGTAGGAATTGGAGCTGTCCTAATTCAGGAGAGGAAGCCAGTAGCCTGTTTCAGTGAGAAGTTAAAAGGGGCAAAGCTATGCTATTCAACCTATGATAAGGAATTATATGCTCTTGTCAGAGCTCTTGTGCATTGGAGCCATTATTTGAAGCCCAAGCCCTTTGTATTCCATTCAGATCATGAGGCCTTGAACTATATAAGTGGCCAGCACAAATTGAATCATAGACATGCCAAGTGGGTTGAATTTCTTCAATCCATTACATTTTCAAGCAAGTACAAGGAAGGCAAGCAGAACATTGTTGCTGATGCTTTGTCTAGGAGGTATACATTGTTGTCAACCATGGAATAGAAGGTCCTAGGGTTTGAGTTGATGAAGAAGCTATAAAAAGATGACCCTGACTTCTATGAAGAGTGGTTAGCTCAGAGTGAAGGATCAATGGTACAAGATTCACCTTACAGTCTACAGAGAGGGTTCTTATTCAAACGGAACAAGCTGTGTGTTCCACGGGGCTCTTACAAAAATTTACTGATCAAAGAAGTACATGCTAGTGGCTTAGGAGGTCACTTTGGTGTCCAAAAGACACTAGATATCCTGCAGGACCAATTCTATTGGCTTAAAATGATGGGGGAAGTGCAGATTGTGCATAGAAGATGTGGAATGTGCCAGCAGGCAAAGAGTTCCTTCCAGGCAGGTCTCTATACACCCCCTACCAGTCCCTCACAGGCCTTAGGAGGACGTGAGTATGGATTTCATTGTACCATTGCCAAGAACACAAAGAGGAAAGGACAAGATAGGTTTGTAAGAAATATCGGTATATTTCGTCATTAAATTACGGATTATAACGAAACTATAGTATATGAATTACGAGTCATAAAGGAATTTCATAATATAAAATTATAGGAATTTAGAATTAACCTTTGGTCCTAGCAAATTTGGCCTATGAACAATATGAAAATCGATATTCTCCTAATTGTTGCACCCAAGATGCTCCGAGATATGCCTTGCTTGTGCTAGAATTTTCGAGAAAAGTTACTGCTAATTTTTCTTTTGTGTGATGATGAATGATAGAGAGAATTAGAGAGAAAAATCTGAATTTTTCTAGTTCTCTACTCCTCTGTTTCGGCCGTTCCACTAGGGTAGTAGAAGGAGGAGTCTCTCCTTTTTTTACTACTCTTGTTATTAGGGTTTTGACCTAGTTACCATAAGAGAATAATAGGAGATCTTTTTCCCTTATTTTTATCTCTTATTAACCGAAAATTAAGAGAAGAAAAAGACTATTTTCTCCTTCTTTTTTCGGTTATATTAGCATGTAATATAATATATACGTTAACTATAAATATCCGTATATTTATAATTTGCTAATTAAATATAACATATTATGTTTAATTACGAATTAACATTTTAATTCGTTTAAGCTTATATTATATACGTTGATTAAATATAACGGTTTATATTCAAATACGAATTACATTTAATTCGTCTCAGCTAATATTATTTAACCGTTATTAAATAATTGTATCATCATTACATTGACTAACCTTTTAGTCATATAAATCAACTAACCTTTTAGTCATATAATAAGGCATCAATATGATTACATTATTGATATAATCACATCTCTCAGACACATCCTTTAGGTATGACTTTTAGGGACCAGTTGATCACCGCCATTAAAATGACAATAACGTCAAACTCCTAGCAAGCCTACCGTTATCAAGAAACGTTAATCAACTGATAAGAATATTAAGTATACCCTGTGAACCTGTAAGAGATTTATTCATGTTATCACACTAACTGTGGAGGACACTAGCTCCAACAATCTCCCACTTGTCCTTACAAGTGTATGTGCGATAACCCGATTCTCATATCCATAAATTTCTCCCACTCAATGTAAAACAATTTGCAAAGTCCGTATTTACAAAGGTCGCATTTTACAAGCGATCAGTATCAAGAGTGGTTTTCCCGACTAGAGAGTAACTTAACTGATAAACGAATCATTATTCGAGCATGGCCATGCATTTCAGTTACAACTCCTCGAGTGTCCCTGAGAAATAACAAAACCTGATAAAGGTTGGATATTTTCCTCAACTCGAATCCTGCAGATACAAGCACAGTATGAAATGACCCAGTAAAAATCTACTTAGCCTCCTGTTACGGTCGACCATGAGAAAGGAACCAAAGTCACCCAAAAACTGTCTTAATCTTAAGAGACAGTCGATAGTCAAAAGAATCGACTCTTAGGAACACTATGGACGTCCTATCCACGACCTGGCACCGAATGTTCTGAAACATTTAGGACTCCATAACGTTGTCACGATGTCCTACGAGGTATCTTTATAACTCGTATCTGTGATCGATCAGTCAACCGTTTGACTTATGGCTCGTTGAACCCACCATCAATCAACTTCACAGTATAATTGCTAGAGTTATCAGCTCATGTAGGCGATTACGGACCAAAAAAATTATAATGTAATTCAGTTCACTTTGTGGCGTTCAATGTTGACGTACAATCCACATGAAAAACAAAATATGAAATAATACGATGATGTTATAAATAGTGCATGAAAAAGATACATTTGTCTAATCCACATAAAACAACTACTACAACTCAGGAACACGTTTAATTCCCATGGAAATAACGTGCCCTTCATGCTTATTATATTTTAACGGTTTAGTGAGAGGGTCCGCGATGTTGTCATCCGAAACAATCTTGTCTATCACTATCTCCTTTTGCTCCATGTAATCTCGGATCATGTGAGCCTTCCGAAGTACATGTCTAGACTTGTTGGTGGACTTAGGCTCCTTAGCCTGGAAGATGGCACCTGTATTATCACAATAGATGGTGATAGTGTCATTCGAACTAGGAACTACGGTTAGTCCTTGTAAGAACTGACGCATCCATATAGCATCCTTTGCAGCTTCTGTAGCGGCATAGTACTCAGACTCAATTGTAGAATCTGCTATAACACTCTGTTTGGAGCTTTTCCAACTGACCGTAGCGCCATTAAGAGTAAAGACGAATCCAAACTGAGATTTCGAGTCATCTCGATCTGTTTGGAAGCTAGCATCTGCGTAACCGATTGCGCATAGCTCAGTGTCTTCTCCATAAGTCAATACCCAATCTTTAGACCTTCGTAAGTACTTAAGGATGTTTTTGACAGCCATCCAGTGTGTTTCACTTGGATTTCCTTGGTACCGACTTGTCAAACTCAATGCATATGCCACCTCCGGACGTGTGCATATAATGGCATACATGATCGATCCTATAGCTGATGCATAAGGAACACGACTCATGCCCTCGACCTCTTCCGATGTCTTGGGTGCCTGACCTTTACTCAAATGCATCCAAGAAATCATTGGAAGGTTCCCCTTCTTGGAGTTGGTCATGCTGAACCTCTCAAGAATCTTATCTTTATAAGACTCCTAACTCAGTGATAACATCCGTCGTGATCTATCTCTATAGATACGGATCCCGAATATGCGTTGTGCCTCACCCAGATCTTTCATCTAAAAATGGTTCTTTAACCATACTTTTACCGAAGATAAGAGAGGGATGTCATTCCCAATCAATAGTATGTCATCAACATACAATATAAAGAAGACAATCTTACTCCCACTCGACTTGACATACAAACATGGTCCCTCGACCGATCGAGTGAAAACATTTTCTTTTATCACGTGGTCGAAATGATGATTCCAACTCCGAGAAGCTTGCTTAAGTCCATAAATGGAACGCTTAAGCTTGCAAACTTTCTTAGGATTTTTAAGATCAATGAAACTTTCGGGTTGTACCATGTACAATTCCTCCTCCAAATAACCGTTTAAGAAGGCGGTTTTCACATCCATCTGCCAAATTTCATAGTCATGAAAAGCGGCAATCGCTACGATTATCCGAATGGAACGCAGCATAACTACGGGTGTAAAAATTTCATCATAATGCAATCCTTGCACTTGAGTGAAACCTTTTGCCACTAGTCGTGCCTTATAGGTGTCTGTTTGTCCTTCTACGGAATGCTTAATCTTATAAAGCCATTTGCACTAAAGAGGCCGTACCTTATCAGGCAAATCAACAAGATCCCATACGTCATTCTCATACATGGAGTCCATCTCGGATTGCATGGCTTCAAGCCATAGCTTAGAGTCGGAACAGGTCATGGCACCTTTATAGGTAGCGGGTTCGTTACTCTCTAGGAGTAAAACATTATCTCTCTCATTCTCCTCGACCATACGAATGTATCTGTCTGGAGGAATGGAGACTCTACCCGACCTCCTAGGTTCCATAGGGATGTTAACCGTAGCAGAAGTTGAAGGAACCTCTTCCTCCATTGGTTGCTTGGTTGTTGGTTCTTGAATCTCCGACAGATCGAAGGTTCTATTACTTGACTTATTCTAGAGAAACTCTTTCTCTAAGAAGTTCGCACTAGCCGCAACAAAAACTCGTTGTTCGGTAGGCGAATAGAAGTAATGACCAAACATTCCTTTTGGATATCCAATAAGATATGTCTTGACCGATCGCGGGCCGTGCTTATCCTCGTGTCTCCACTTGACATAAGCCTCGCAGCCCCAAACCCGAATAAAGGACAAGTTAGGGACCGTTCCCTTCCATAACTCATATGGAGTCTTGTCTACAGCTTTAGACGGACTTCGGTTAAGTATAAGAGCAGCTGACAAAAGAGCATAACCCCATAATGAATCAGGTAATACCGTGTGACTCATCATGAATCGAACCATATCAAGTAATGTTCGATTTCTCCGTTCGGACACACCATTTAATTTAGGTGTTCCAGGTGGAGTTAACTGTAATACTACACCACAGTCTTTAAGGTGTTGATCAAACTCATTTGAAAGATATTCGCCACCACGATCTGAACGAAGTGCTTTAATCTTTCTTACCAGTTGGTTTTCAACCTTATTCTGCTATTCCTTGAACTTTTCCAAGGACTCACTTTTATGCTTCATTAAGTAGAGATATCTGTATCTACTCAAATCATCTGTGAAAGTGATAAAATATCTATAGTCGTCTCTTGTGTTTATTGACATAGGTCCACATACATCAGTATGTATGAGTCCTAATAGGTCACTAACGCGCATTCCAACACCTTTGAAGGAAATTCGAGTCATTTTACCGATAAGACATGATTCACACTTGCCAAATGATTCGTAATCAAATGGGGAGATAGTCCCATTGTCAATGAACTTTTTTACACGTTTCTTATTTATGTGTCCCATACGGTAGTGCCATAGGTAAGTTTGATCTTTGTCACCAACCTTTAATTTCTTATGATTGACATGCAATATGTCTGTGGTTTGATCTAAGATATAAATTCCATTCATGGAAACTGCTTTGCCATAAATCATTTCATTAAAAGAGAAAATACAGCTATTTTCTTTTATTGAAAATGAAAAACTGTCTTTATCTAGTACGGAAACAGAAATAATGTTCTTAGATAAACTGGGTACATAGCAACAGTTATATAAATATAACTCAAAACCACTCGGGAGTTGGATTACATATGTTCCCACTGAGACTGCAGCAATTCTTGCTCCATTCCCTACTCGCAGGTCCATATCACCCTTTGCGAGAGGTGTGATGTTTCTTAGGCCCTGCAAATGATTACACAGATGAGAACCACAACCTGTATCAAGTACCCAAATTCCGAAACTTGCATGGTTAATCTCAATCATATGAATAAAAGATGACATACCAACAGGAGTGACGCGGCCTGCTTTTATGTCCTCACGGTACACGGGACAGTTCCTCCTCCAATGCCTAGTCTTGTGGCAATGGTGGCACTCCATGTTACTGTCCTTGCTCTTTGCCTTGCCTTGTGAGCCACTGGTCTCACCAGGCCCACTCTTGCCGTTTCCTGGCTTTTTTAACTTTGGCTTTCCTACAGCTAGGTCGCCACCAGGCCCACCCTTGCCCTTACCTTTGCCCTTGTTTGAAATCATGAGAACATCTTGCTTCATGCTCCCACTCAATTTCATATCATTCTTAGTCTGTACGAGAAGTGAGTGTAGCTGATGAAGACTTTTCTTCATATCATTCATATAGTAATTTGCCCTGAAAAAAGAAAAACCATCATGAAGTGAATGAGGCACACAGTCAATGACTATGCTCTCACTGATTTTGCAATCAAGTGCCTCCAGTTTCTCGACATTCTCAATCATATCAAGAATGTGTGGGCTAACCGGTTGGCCCTTCTGGAGTTTCGCCTCAAAGAAGCGACAGGTATGCTCATAAGTAACGATCCTCGGTTCTTTTGAGAATTCGTTAGTGAGCGTGGTGAAAATCTTGTTTGCACCTTGGGCAATGAAGCGTCTTTGCAAATTGCTTTCCATTGCAAAGATGAGTACGTTCTTTATCGCACCCGCTTCCATAACGAAGTCACTATATTCAAGTGTCTCGTTAGCTCTCGCATTGGGGCCTGGGTTTGGCGGTATTGGCTCAGTCAAGTACTTGAGCTTACCGTCAGCAATGGCTGCATTCCGTAATGCCGCCTCCTAGTCCGCAAAGTTGGACCCGTCATTCGTGAGTCGCGTGGACTGATTCATGTGGTCCATAAAAGCTTTAAGCCAGGATTCGCGCGCGAGCGTGGCACTTGGCATAGGGATATCAGTATTTCTAGCCATTTGTTATATGCAGTATTATCAATATAAACGAGTTATACTCTGAAAAAGAAGAAAAAACCATAATAAACATACTCATCGATTTGAATTTAAGTCTAGTGCAAAATTTGTTTTAATGCAAAGACTCGAGCATTTATACAATTGACCTCCCTCAAGAATTATATAAATGATAAGCCAACCTCTTGGCTAATTCTACCTTTATAATTCTTGGTCGATAAATTTCTGTAAATTCTATCTTTAGAACATCATAATCACGAGAAACTCTTCGGACTATAATGTTGAGATAAAATAGGTCAACACAAACTACTTACCCAACGTAGAAGGGGTCATATGGAGAGTAAGGTCTTATATGCCTACCGACGAAGAAAGGATTCATAGTACTTTGGCCTATAAAGACTAGTCTCAATTTTAGGTTTAGAGGAAGATCCCACCAATTTAATTTTAATTCAATTTTAAGTGAACTAATATCTAGCATGCGAGAATGAATAAACTTAAATGATGGCTTAAATTCGAGTGACATATTTATGTCCATGATAACTAACATTCAAACTATATGAGTCAATTTTCATGCATTTTAGTAGTAGGTGGTTTGGTTTAGGCGGAATATGATGCACTAACTATCATGTGATGAAAAAGCAACAAGAACGGAAAAAATACATAAAAATATTAGAAAGTCCTAGTGTGGCCTATCTACCAAAATGAACAAAATACAACTTTGGAATCCAACCCATTTGGACCCAAGAAGCTTGTCTTGATGTTCCATCTTGATCCATGTAGCGGGAGTGAGCAATCCGATCTCCATCTTTAGTCTTCTCAAAATACATTTAATAAATTACAAAATATAAACCTATTTACATTCTAATTTAAAAATATAATTTAATGAAAAATAAAGTGGAGATTCGAGATCTCAAAATTACATCAAAGATCATGTTTCCATCATTACGAAAACATGATCAACTAAGGCCACACTATGTAATATAAATTACAACCAATTGCAAAAATACGTAAATTAAACCATTCAACCATTCATTCAACAAGATAAAATGCATCAACTATAAATTAAACATTCAAGACATAATTCTTTAATTATGAAGAGTAATTTATCCAAACCACCTTTTAAAATGATCAAAATTATGTGATAATTCCTTAATTAATCACAATAATCCCAACCAAACATAATCCAATTTTAATTCATATTCTTTAACATGAAGTAATACAACATTATTTTAAACCTCTTTAAAATAATTGGGTATCCAATTATTGTGAACTTCTTCACAACAATAAACAAAACATTATCATTATAACGAATTATAACAAAAACTTACGTCCAAAAATTAAAAAAAACGAAACAAATTTTTTTTTCTTTTGGCAGCCACAGATATATTTTTTTAAAAAAAATATACAATTTAATTTGATGTTACTAATATTTTCAAGAACGGTACAAATTATCAACATCTAATCATTATTAACCATCGATACAAACTAGATGATTCAATTTAACAATTTAAAATGAATATCTAAAACAATGAATACCGAAAAATATATAGCAGTGAACATTCAAATCGATTTCCATTTACATTTTAATTTAATCCTTATTAAATCAAAACAACTACAAATTCATCATGTTATCGTCTTAACTATTTAAAACAACAATTATAATGAATCAAAATGGAAAAACAAGGCAAAAAATAAAAGATTTTTTTTTTTTATACAGATGAACAGTACAGACGAAAAAAAAAGTTTTTTTCTTTTTTTTTTTCTCGGCAGAAATAAAAAAAAACAAAAAAAATAATGATTCTAATCTTATATTTCATCAATTATGAAAACATAAAAAATATTTTCGTAGCCCTTGACTCTGATACCACCTGTGGGAAATATCGGTATATTTCGTCATTAAATTACGGATTATAACGAAACTATAGTATATGTATTACGAGTCATAAAGGAATTTCATAATATAAAATTATAGGAATTTAGAATTAACCTTTGGTCCTAGCAAACTTGGCCAATGAACAATATCGAAATCAATATTCTCCTAATTGTTGCACCCAAGATGCTCCGAGATATGCCTTGCTTGTGCTAGAATTTTCGAGAAAAGTTACTGCTAATTTTTCTTTTGTGTGATGATGAATGATAGAGAGAATTAGAGAGAAAAATCTGAATTTTTCTGGTTCTCTACTCCTCTGTTTCAGCCGTTCCACTAGGGTAGTAGAAGGAGGAGTCTCTTCTCTTTTTACTACTCTTGTTATTAGGGTTTTGACCTAGTTACCATAAGAGAATAATAGGAGATCTTTTTCCCTTATTTTTATCTCTTATTAATTGAAAATTAAGAGAAGAAAAAGACTATTTTCTCCTTCCTTTTTCGGTTATATTAGCATGTAATATAATATATACGTTAACTATAAATATCTGTATATTTATAATTTGCTAATTAAATATAACATATTATGTTTAATTACGAATTGACATTTTAATTCGTTTAAGCTTATATTATATACATTGATTAAATATAACGGTTTATATTCAATTACGAATTACATTTAATTTGTCTCAACTAATATTATTTAATCGTTATTAAATAATCGTATCATCATTACATTGACTAACCTTTTCGTCATATAAATCAACTAACCTTTTAGTCATATAATAAGGCATCAATATGATTACATTATTCATATAATCACATCTCTCAGACATATCCTTTAGGCGTGACTTTTAGGACCAGTTGGTCACCGCCATTAAAATGACAATAACGTCAAACTTCTAGCAAGCCAACCGTTATCGATAAACGTTAATCAACTGATAAGAATACTAAGTATACCATGTGAACCTGTAAGAGATTTATTCATGTTATCACACTAACTCTGGAGGACACTAGCTCCAACAAGGTTCAGCAAAATGCCTCATTTCATAGCCTGTAAGAAAACAGAAGATGCTGCTAGTGTTGCAGAGTTGTACCTGGGGGAGATAGTGAAGTTACATGGGGTGCCTAAGACTATAGTGTCTAACAGAGACACCAAGTTCATGAGCTATTTCTGGAAGACACTTTGGAGGCTTTTGAATACAAGACTATTGTTCAGTACTTCTCACCACCCAGAGACAGATGGTCAGACTGAGGTGACCAACAAAATATTGGGGGGGGGGGGATACTAGGGTGTATAGTGAGCAAGTCTTTGAAAGACTGGGATCTCAAATTGGCTTAGGCAGATTTTGCATTCAACAGACGACCATCTTCATCAACAGGCCACAGTCCTATTGAGGTAGTTTATGAAGTTAACCCTTTAATGCCTCTTAATTTATGTGTTGTTCCCATGGAAGAAGTAAACTTTGATGCAAGGAAAAGAGTGGAGCAGATGATAAAGCTACATGAGACTGTTAGAAGGCAAATGACATGTATAAGAAGAATGCTAAGGTCCTTTGGCATAAGAAAGAAATTGTCCTTGGAGACTTAGTCTGGATACATCTCAGGAAGTAAAGATTTCCCTCCAAAAGGAAGAACAAGTTGGAGCCAAGAGCTGATGGCCTCTCTGAACTCATTGAGAAGGTAGGGCTAAATACCTACAAGATTGATCTGCCAGGTGACTATAAAATGCATGAAACTTTCAACATAGGAGATCTAAGCCCTTACTTTGGAGATTATGAGGATAAAGAAGAGCCAGGCTTGAGGTCAAGCCTTTTTCAACCTGGGGAGGTTGCAACAGAAGCTAACCCAAGGGGCCACCTTGAGCAGACTATGTCCAAGACAAGACAATACAAGACACAGCTCGAGACATAGGCGAAGACATGAGCCAAGCCACCAGAAGCAACACCACACAGACCACAGTCCAGCAGAAGCAACCCAACCAGCCTGCACCAGCCAACGTCCAGCCAGCTAAGAGGTTCATCAGGTCATCCAGTAGCCCCTATTTTGGCCCTCTGCCAAGTCCACATGAAGGTCAACAAAAAAGTCCATGAAAACTTTTCCAAAGGTTTAGTTTAAGTCCAAGAAAAAAAGCCTACAAGGTTCACATCTAGAAAAGAGTCCAACAGGGTATTTTCACACATCAATCCAGTTGAGGCTCCCTTTTGCATTAGGCCAGGTAGCAGCATGAATAATAAGGTCCCTATGATTACAAGTGAAGCCTTGATATGTCCCAATGCCAAGGAAAGAAGCCAGACAACCTAAACAGAAGACAAATTGAAGCTTTGCCATTTGAGGAAAACAACAAAACTACTTTAGGCTTTAAAGTTCTGTCTATTTCTCTACTTTATTGTCTGTACTGTTTAGCTGTTGACCTCGTCCTCGTTGGGAGATTTTCAGTAGATGTCAAAAGGTTAGTTGAGAGTCCTTTGCTGCCCTTAGATGAGATTTGCATCCTAGGGTCAACAAGCTTTCGTAATGCCTATATAACACGCCAGTTGAGTATTGTATCTTGCAGATTATTATTGAATGAAAAAAACCTTTCGGAAATCAAATTCTCAACTCTCAAACTTGTGCTTAAGTCTGTAGTTTGAACCAAACCTAGTTATCATTATGTGCTTGCTGTGAATGATAGATTAGACTTTGTTTGGCATTACTAAATCAACTCTGTGTCTACTGTGTGTTGTTTGAGTTGTGTTGTTCAAGTCTGAGTCTTAATCCTGTGTTAATCTTTGGATTTAAGTTTTTAAATTGTCAAGTTAACTAGTTGTCTTCCTGTTCCAAGCTGTGGGAGTCAATCAAGTGACTATATCCTTGTTACTTTTAGCAAAACAAAGTGTGTCTCAGTCAGGGTCCATTTCTGACTATTTGAGTTGTTATTTTTATTTTAAATAGTAAAACCCCTCCTAAAATCTTGAAAACTCGTACAGTATCTTATAACACTTTCAAGTTAATTGTCAAAATTTCATAATTTTAGAAGGTCATTTGCTATTTTTAAAGTTGAGTTGAACTCAGGTTGCATTTCTGCATACCCTGTGAGTTTACCCTCCAGATGTCATCGATGAATACCACCACGAACATGTCCAAATATGGACTGAAGATCCGGTTCATAAGATCCATGAATACCGCTGGTGCATTCGTCTACCCGAACGACATCACCACGTACTCATAATGCCCATACCTTGAACAAAACGCCGTCTTCGGAATGTCACCATCCTTTATTCTCAGTTGATCGTACCCCGACCTCAAATATATCCTTGAAAACACCCCAGCTCCACTCAGCTAATCAAATAGGTCATCAATCCTAGGTAATGGATACCTATTCTTCACCGTCACATGGTTCAGCTGACGGTAATCAATGCATAACCGTAGGCTACCATCCTTCTTCTTCAAAAATAGAACAGGCGCACCCCACGGCGATACACTAGGTCTAATGTATCCCTTGTCCATTAACTCATTCAACTGCTTCTTCAACTCCTCTAGCTTCTGCAGTCCCATGCGATACGGGGCCTTAGAAATCGGTCCCGTACCCGGCTTCAGCTCCAAGCTAAAATCCACATCTCTTTTCGGAGGTAATCCCGGTATCTCATCCGTAAAAACATCATCGAACTCGCTCACCACCTCAATCTGGTCTGTTGTCGGCTCCTCAACTCTGGTGTCACTGGCAAGACATAAGATCATCGGGCAATCCTTTCTCTAGTAGGTCTTCAATGTGATAGCTGCTATCAACTTAACCTTAGGCTTCACCACGAACCCTCGGTACGCCACTTTAACCCCTTTCGACCCCCTTAACAACACCTTATTCTGATGACATTCTATATTAGCTTTATATCTACCCAACCAGTCAATCCCGACAATGACCTCAAATTCATTTAACGAAAATTCAAACAAATCAACAAAAAATTTCACCTGCCGCACGATCATGGACACCCTTCTAAACAACTTATTACACGGTAGACTCCCCAGATGGTATAAATACCTCATCATTTACAGACTCACTACTATACAACTCTAACAATACAGCATGACTCTTTCAAATGAACGAATGGGTTTCCCCTGAATCGAATAAAACAAAAGAAGGAATATTATTGACAAGGAATGTACCAGTAACGACATGCGCATCTTGATGTGCCGCTTGCTTATCCATCATGAACAGTTTACCACTGTTCTTCTGGCCACCTCCTTGAACTGTGCTCGCGGATACTACAATCTTTGCAGCCGAACCCTGGTTCTTCCCATTCTTCTTGTTGTTCTGCCTCTAATGACCACCATAGCGACTGTAGCCACCGCCGGTTCCACTCTGACTTCCCCGCCGGTTCCATGAACCTGCAAGCCGGTTACTAGCTATGCGCTATTACTCCGCTGATAGGAGGGTTGGTAACCCCCACCTCCTCCTTCTGATGGACACTCAAACTTCTTTTGGCCCACACCACTAGAACCATAGCACTTCATCCCGAAAGTGTCACTAGTGGTTCTACCCCCATTTCCCCCAGACTGTTGTCCTCTGTGGTAGCCACCACCACCTGAATAGGATCTTGTTTGCGAATAATTGCCCTTATTATAGGGTAGAGTTGTCTCCACCCATGCTTGTTGCCTTTCTCATGCCACCATACATCGCCTCTCTAGCTTTCTTCGTCATAACTGCCAATCTCTCAGTCTGACCCGCCTTTTCATAAGCCTCCTTAAGGTCAAAAGCCATAGGCACTGGTAGCTTATTCATGACCCTAAACACCAATGCCTTCAAGAATTAGTCAGCTAAGGACTTTTGACTCCACTGCATGCATCTCATCGGCATAGGTTGCCAATTACGTGAACTTGTTTTAGTACTCCGTCACGGACATCTCTTTAGCCATTAGAAATATCTCGAATTCGGACCTCAGCTTCCCCCTCACATGCTCAGGAACAAACTCCAGCGTCATCTCTGTCTTGAAAACCCTCCAAGGAATCACCTCCTCTCCTTCGCCCACATAGAACTCCTTCATCGCCGTCCTTTCTCTGAACCACCATTTCCCCGCGTGCCCGTCAGGTAGAACACGGCTTGCTCCACGCATAATTCCGCTGGACAGTCAAACACCTAGAAGATGCTTTCCATCTCGCGGTGCCAATCATCTAACAGATGCGGCGTACCGGTACTTTCATAGGTAGTGGGTCGGTGACGGGGGATGGCAGTGCTTATGGTAGTAGCATAACTACCACTTCTCGATTATCACCCACACTCTTAAGGGCCTCAATAAGAGCCTTGTTCTGTTCGACGACTCTGGCAACCTCCTTAGCACTGAACTCCGCAGGTGCAGCTGACGCACTAGATCTTGTAATAGGCATGATATCTTCAATAAGAATGCCAAACGTAAGCACAAGCCTACGGCCAAAAACGGACTACGGTCCTGACATAAAAACACTCGGTCGAGTGCAACAAGCAACTCGGCCGAGTCGACCTCACTCGATCGAGTACTACAGGTACTCGGTTGAGTACATAATATACCAAATTCTGATTAAACATACATGGATTTTTACTCGGTCGAGTCACTCACACTCGGTCGAGTGTCAACATACACTCGGTCGAATGACCTAAAACAGTATTCGTCCAAAATATACATGTACCTCTACTCGGTCGAGTCATAATGGTACTCGGTCGAATTGCTCATGTCGGCCGAATGTCGTTACACGCTCGATCGAGTAACTATTTTCAGCACTTAGATTTTCACATCAACTTCCCACACTCGATTGAGTGTCAAGGTACTCGGTCGAGTAGCCACTACTCGTTCGAGTACCCTGCCCCCACTCGGTCGAGTCGTGCAACTATATAGCCCCCGTACAACAATTACTTACGCATACATGCATACATAACATATGATATCCTTTTCTCATACTGGAACACAACTGTTCAATTCAAATATCCCCATGTAATGCATACCCTTTACATGATTTTCAAGAAATAAGCATAATCTCAAGTCAAAGTTGCCACTATTCATGCATACTACATAATCTCATGTAATCACACATATCACATGCTTGTTAGCAATAACATATCATCATGTCCAACATCATCATCATTCATACATAATCCATTTCATATAATCTCATTATCATGCCATCGTATTTCGTGCGCAACATATAATTATACCACATCTTATGTAGTTCACATCTCACTGCATTCTTCATACCAATATCTTGTGATACACACATGCCACAATCACTACTCCACTCCATTCCACATCCATCTCCATGTCACATATTCTCAACATGCACATATGAACAATATTAAATACGCATAACGCCCTGACACTTCCCATGGTGACCAAGTAAGAGTTATAAGGGCAAGAGTGCGATTCTAGAACGTCTCCCGACTCCTTGCGGTAGCTCCCTATGAATCCTACCCGGGTTCATTTTATTAGACACTCCTAGTTCATTAGGTTCAATGGTTTAGGTTCCAAAATCGATTGCTCTGATACCACTTTGTAACACCCCCATACGCCAAGGTGCCTTACAAGACCCCCTTAGCACATGGGAGTGTTACCATCTCGGTTGCCCGAGATAGTATATATCAAAACAAGCAATAAAGAAACAATGTTTATTAATCAATGTTTAACTGTCAATACAAAATCTCAAAACAGATGGCATACCATTTGACCAATTATCCAAACTCAACACAAGATAAATTACTATTAATAAATAACAATGTTCAAGACTCCAAGACTGATAAGCGGAAGCTAGACTCAACATGGTGATCCCATCCTCGATCCCACGCAACGCTATTGTTTACCTGCGATCACCTGCTCACCATCCCCCAATGGATCACACAGTTTTGTAAAACAGTAAAGGGTCATTAGTTGCATATACCAAGCATAGCACAAGATAAGCAAAAGGAGAAGAGCAACCAGAGAGCCACCGCATCGGGTACCTTAGTAGACTCAGGTTACCAGCCCTGCTCTACAAAACCACCAATTAACCCTGGACCGCAAACACATGCGTCGAACTTCCATCTCACCGCAACGAGACAAACCCATAAAATTTATGTACACATCCCCCACGTAGCAGGATAACTACAGGGGCAAACTCGGGGTGTGATCCGTCTCCCAACGGAATAACCAAACGATAGTAACCATCACAACACCCAAACTCCATCATCATCAAAATAGTGACCATCATCAATATCAAGAATCACAACATCATCAATATCAAAATAACAATATCATCTCATCAGTTAGCAACACAAGTACTGAGTAAGGAAACCCCACCTTATTGCAATTTCCGTGAACAGCAACCAAGCAAACAAGCAAGTCAAAAGCGTTCTTCTATGAAATCTCCTCCTATACAATCCATAATCATATAATCAAAGTCACAACTCACAACTCCCTTTTCCTCAATTCAATTAGCGTTATAAACGCAATACAATCAAGTGATAATCATGAACACTTACCAAACCAATCAATCGACGTAGCAAAGATCGGATCCGACACGAGATGATCAAGGGTTTCTTGAGGAATTAGGGAGAGTTTGAGAGAATAGGGTTTGGAAATCAAGAAGCGTAAACTGATTATGAAACAAATTCCTCTTACCAACCCTTAATCAACCGTCCGACTCACCCTCTAATTTCGTCGTACTCGGTCGAGTACAACATGTACTCGTTCGAGTACGACTTACTCGGTCGAGTTCCAATATCACCCGGCCGCATACGCGAGTTCCGAACACACCCTAAAACATCAACCAAATCCACTTGGTCTATTAGCCTATACCTACTCGGCCGAGCTCTAAACACATAGAAATACGGAGTATTACATTATGTGACTTGATTGCTTGCCCCAAAGTCCAAAACTGTTTTGATAACTTTGTTAAGTTGACCAAATCTCACGTGTAGGTAATTTTTACCCACTTGTTCAACTTACATAAAAGGAATACTCTAATTTTGCAGACAATACTTCCAAGGATTTAAGTTTTGTTACAGTCGTTAATTTGGAAGGGCAGTACTTAATATTTTAATTGAGGGAAGTTTGACTCAAACATGACAAAGGTCCTAAACATGGCGCTAGTTCTCTTAGGAAAAAGGTATAAGGGAACCTAGCCATTCTAATTAACATACAAAGCTTCAATTAATTCTTAATCCTTACATTACACAAATGCAATATACAAGCAATTGTAAATTAGAACAAGTCATGTTAAGAACTCCGAAAATGATTCATAATCGTCAATAATTCAAAATTGTAGTTTTTAAACATCTTATGTAAAAACATAATAACATGGTTATATAGGTAGATGATCATATCATAGCCGGGTATGCATACAACAAATAAAGATTCAAACTTAAATCAATACAACGATTGTAACAATCAATTAATCAAATTGATTAATTCCCAAAACAATTATGAAAAATCAAAAATCATAATTTTCGAACCAAAAGCACCTAAAAGAGCATCAAGAAGTCAGAATTTGGCTTAAAAGCACGGATCTGCAATGCAGTTTTGTTTAAAACTACGTTTACACTCGGAAAACACTATTTTAAGCTAAAATCCGATACGAAGTTTGTGAACAGTAACTTTCCGAAAACGCGCGTATAATGCAACATCATAAATGATACAACCCTAAATTTAATATTTAACAACATACAACAATTGCATATAATTGAACTAATTCAATTTTTAGAAAAACCCCTAATCTAACAATACTAGAACCATCACATAGATACAACAAATATATATAACGGTGCAACCTTTTAATCTAATAGTTAACAATACATGTTCACTCTGATACCACTGAAGGGTTCTTTAACGATTTTCAACATATTTGAATTACAGAACTCCCAGGATCTCATGCATGTTCAATATTAAGATTAAACAAACAACAATTCGCCTTTAAGACGGGTTAAGCCCCCCCCCCCCCCCCCTCACATAGAGCAAGTTGGGGGACAAGTGGGGGCAATGAATTCCCCCAATTGCCCCCACTTGTTCTTTGTGAGGGGGGTTTGACCCGTGTTAAATGAGAATTTGTGTTAAACAAAAAGTGATTAACAAACTTACTTGGATGTGGAAGAATTCCATTAAGATGCTAATAAAAGAAGTATAATAAACCCAAATTGCAGCTCCTTGAATGATAATATAATATGTGAGACCGTCTCACAATAACGCTCCAAGTGTAGCGCCTCTACCGGTATCCACACAATATGAGTGGTTATGTTAGTACAAACTTATGAGCAATTTCCTTCCCTTTTACTCCCTTGTGATTTTATTATTCAGGAAAATTCATAATAAATATCCTAGCCAATCTAGGATAAGAAAAGTATAATTAGAATAATATATTATTGTTCTTATTCCTTTATTAATTATAATATTGCTCAAAACTCATCTAGTGTGACCCTGTAGGACTGACTAATACTCCCCGAATCCCAATACTTTTAGGACTCGGACTACAAGCGGCTCCTCGCAGAACATTGTCGCCACATAGTATTAATCAATATACAATATTTCGGACATATGGGCACACAAGGGGGTGAGCATCGGTCCAAGACCAGACCGGACCGAAATCGAAAAGATAAAATTTGTGGACCGAAGACCGGACCTAAAACTTTCGGTCTTGGGCCAGACCAAACCCGAAATATTCGGTCCAGTTCGGACTTAGACGTAAATGGATCGAAAAATTTAATTTGTTAATAAGAAGGATAACCTAATTAAATTTAATTTCACAAAATTAAACATAACAAATAATCAAACTACAATTTGATTAAAATAGTCTTTAATATTGCATTTGTATTGTCTTTTGAAGGTTAATTACCCAAAAATTTCATAAAATTATAAATATTATCCTTAAAATACATTAAGTTCGGTCTATTCGGTCCGGACCTAAAATAACCAGTCTTGGTTCGGACCGAACCGAAGACCAAAACCTACAAAATGGTGGATCGAGGACCGGACCTAAAACATTTGGTCCGGTTTCGGTCCAAACCAAATGGTCCGGTCCGGTCCATTTTTCCGGTCCGGACCTAAAATTGCTCAGCCGTGGGCACACTGGCTCCTTCAAGGTGGCGGTCCACATGGACAGGAGATGCTAAAAGGCCACATAAACAAGTCTCAAATCTACACAAAGTCACAATTAAAATGAATTTAAAGCTAAATTAAGAACATACGGTAAATGTAAGCATATGAAAATAAGACTAAACTAAGATAATCAAATCACAAGCAATAAAGTAAATGTTTTGATCACTGGGTTCAAGTGGGTAACTCGTGTGACAACCCTCGCGAATGCGGAAAATAAAAACATACAAGCATGTGAATTAATTAGAGGAAATACGGTATTTTAAAAACTTTTATACATGCAAGTAGAAGTATACGAGGAGTGTCAAATATTACAAACTAAAGTACGAAATACAACAAAGATCTCTCAAAATGCTATAAATGTCAAAGTGTTTAGCAAACTAGCTAAAATCGTCTAGATGTGTTTCATCCAGGGACAACGCCCGCTAGCTCACACCCGAACCCAAAATACCAAGCAAAATGCCATCCAATCAAGCAACCTGTTCATCCATGAAAAACATGAACGCCACAGTCAGTGGGGAGTAACTTCGGGTTCTCCCAGCCATATCACATTAAACGTACATAAAAGGTAATACAAAAGTAGAAGCATGCATATATAGATATACATGTGAATTACGATAAGAATAGATAGGCAATTCGATATTTAATGATAAGAGCATAAGAAGTGCAAGTCCGAATCCATCATGTTATACAAACACTCGGGGAAGACACTCTTAGGCAACCGAATACACTCACTAGGGCTTACATCTCACCGTTAGCGGTATAAGTTTGATAAGATTGAGACTCGACAAACAAACCATGCCAAGTCATGCAATGACCATGAATAATCAATCATGTAATCACGCATCCAAATACAACAACACAAAGACGACATCTCTCACGGTAAATGAAACGCACTAGCACCGTGTACATGGCAATTATGATTAAAAGAGATCCACGGGATAAAATATTCCCTGAACGCATACACGATTCAATTCATTTCGTATATGTAGACTAATTTCCTCCTGGTAGGACGACGATAATAATACTGTCCTAGTCTAAATCTGGCCAGACTCCCAGAATCGCATTTTCCGGTTCGACAAGCGATGACATTTCGCATCCAAGACTCGGTCAATCATTGACGCCGAGTACCCCAAATTCGGTAGAATAATTCACGAAAGAGACGGAAAAGAGCTCAAGCCTCATAACAAGCGGTACGCTACATGCAAATAACACCACCTCGCAAGTACACAACATTTGACGGCCGGATCGATCAACGCAATGCGTTCGCCTCCCAACAACGTC
>JAIUZE010047825.1:0-11447 GCA_022085475.1 Heliosperma pusillum | reverse complement strand
AAATATTAAGATCCCAAGGTTAGTCAAAATGGCTCAGTTTGACTTTACAAAGACAAAACCATATCGTATAAGGTTCTGTTTCTCTATTCAACAACATCTTATCTAATAATGTGTGTTAGAGAAGTTAACTCGTGAAACTATTTCACAATACTTTTGGTGAAAATAAAAGTCAATACTTAGATATTATAGTTACGATTTACTCGTAAGTCCTTGTCTAATACTCTTGGTGATTAACTATTTCACATTGAAGCTCTTTGAACTTTTCAAAGATTTCTCATAGCACCTCATTAAGTAGAATCAAATATAATATCTACTTAAATCGTTGGTAAATAAAAGTGAAATAGTCATAACCATCTCTGGTTGTGTTTGTTATTGGTCCACGCATATTCTTATGTAATAGGGCCAATAACTCACTAGTTCGATTTCCTTTTAAATAAAAAGGGGCACGAATCATCTTGCCTTGAATACAAGATTCGCACGCACCAAGATTCAAAAATCAGATGGAGTTAGGGAGAGTTGTTATACTAGCCTCTAATGTGTACCACAATCCAGAATTAAGATAGACATAGGTCCCCAATTTTGAGGGATTTTTTCAATTATATGACAGTAATTATAGTTTAGGTCAAGAATATAATTACCTTGGATTGGTATGGGATTACCATTGACCAAGTATAGGCATAAAAAGATACAACGCTTGTTCTATTCACAAAAGTGAAACACTTGTGTCGTACACTGAAGTGGATACTATATTCTTTATTTAGAGGTCATGTACATAATAACGTTTATTAATGTATACCTCTAAATCAGAAACTAGATTGATCACATTATAACTTTTATATGTCTCTATAGAAATAAAACTACAATAGTTATATTTCCCTTGTAGGTCGACATTTAATTATGGTTAGTCGTCGCATGAATCATTATTATATGCATTGAATACATTGATGAAAACCATAATAGGTATCTAATACCCAAAAATTGCATTTAGCAAAATAAATGTCGATCATATAGATATTATGGGTGAAAAATTACACCCTATTTCTAACTCTTTAGAAAACTTTGGGAAGATTCTTTTCTTGTGTCATACACTGTAAAATAGAATCGTCAAAAGTTGGGTTCGACACCTTGCTTGGGTTTTGACTTTACTATTCAAAATAGTCTTGCCTTTATCCCTTGCCTTGTGTCAAAGTCGAGCCAACCTACTCTTGAACCTCGTCTTAACAATTAAGAATATAAACATCATTCTTAGTGCCCCCACTCACTTTCATGAATCTCTACTTAGACAAGTATATTGGAATTATTGTGAAGACTATTCTTCATTTCATTCATGGTTTTACCTTCAAAAGGATAAACTTTTCATGAAGTGACTACGGTATTTGGTTGTTCACGATTTCAAATAAATCGATTAATCTAGTCATCCCAACTGATTTGGCCTCTTTTGAGGTAAGCCTCGATAAGGAGTATAATGACGACATACCAAAATACAAATATTTTCT
Source organism: Heliosperma pusillum (assembly GCA_022085475.1). Lineage (NCBI taxonomy): Eukaryota > Viridiplantae > Streptophyta > Magnoliopsida > Caryophyllales > Caryophyllaceae > Heliosperma > Heliosperma pusillum. The sequence goes on along the minus strand of JAIUZE010047825.1, from coordinate 9,951 downwards.
TTGGAGCAAAATCTGATGTACCATTGTTATAAGAAGGCGTCACAAAATATTCAAAAACGCTTTTGACTAAGTGTGACTTATTCATTTACTCTTCATAAGAGACATTTGCAATGGTTAATATGAGGATCAAAAGATAAAATTCATTTTGTCTTTAGCTACGGCGGTTTAAACGAAGATCGCAATCAAGATACTACCGTATAAATAATGGAACCCTTTTCCACGATTGAACGGATTTATAAGTTCATAGATGAAAAATAATTGTCATTGCGCGAATAAAAATAAATATCAACGGAAAATAAACATTCATTGCTTATATATAATTTACTTGTAAAACAATTTTAAACAAGTCACTCATATAATGACCCCTCACGAAATTATATAAGTGATTCCAAGACCCATCATTAGACAAAAATAGTCATCGTATGCCACCTTTATCTAAAAATGGTAAGTCAATACTTGACTAATTCTACCCTTAGAACTCTTGGTTGACGGATTTCAACTAAATCCATCTCCTAGTCCCAAGATAACGCTTATCACGTTGAGTCCAATCCAATTTTAGCTTGTGATCGTATCACCCTACTTACACGAGGTAAAAAGGGACCCACGAGCGTGGTAGCCCTAATGAACACGGGATTCATAGGTGTTATTAATTGGTAAGGCTAATCTCAATTTTTAAGTTATGTGAGAGGGTCTTGTCAATTTGTGATTAATGCCCTATAAGCGAACTAAGTCGGTGAATTGGAATAACGGGAATTGACAATAACGGTAAAATAAAGGCATGTGTGCGATTTTGGCATGAGTGGAAATAAAGCAAGCAACCAAGCAACAATAAAATCCTGTATGGCCACCTAGCTAATCAAAATTAACTAGATAGTTACAAATTCGGAAACCAACTCCTTGGTCCCTTGCCTCTTCACTTGGAACACCTTCCAAAATGGCACCGTTTTGAGGGAGTCACCGGTCTTCATAAAAAAAATTACAAATATACAAATATACAAATTCCTATTATACATTTATTCTATGAAATGAAATTATTAAAATTATACAAACCGGCGATACGAGATCGCAATAAAATTACAACCAAACCGTTATTCCCTTACATTACGGGTAATAACGGGTAAAAATAACTAGTCCATACTAGGTACAAACTTTGCATAAATTATTAAATAAATGACATTCATTCATTCAAACATAAATAAAATAAATTGATGCAAAATTCATGCCAAAATCGTCCTAAGTTCAATTCATGCTCATTGTAGCTCGATTTCTTCCGGGATTCATTGATTTTTAACCATTAAAAATCAATATCAACATTTAAATCGCATTTAAATTCAAACTAATTAACTAAACTGTTTTAGAACTCAAAATTAGTCCCTACTAATTTTGTTGGTCATTAATTAGATCGATTTGATTTCATTTGCTAAATATTACGGTTTAATAATAACAATTATGAAATAAAACCAAAATAAAATATAAACATCATAAAATTTGAAACCAAAACTTTTGTACATTCTGGAACAATTCCAGGAACTATAAAAATAAAAACATTTGCTCAAAAAATTTAAATTAATTTTATGAACAAATAGCTTTGTATTTAATGGTTTTATCAAATAAAAACATTAGATATAGTAAAACAGTGAAACAAATTATGAAATTTCACCAAGAGTATCAACATAAGAATCTAAAATGTACAAAAAAAATTTCAAGACCAGAAATGGACGTTTCAGTTTTATGAACATTATAATCTCATATTATCAACTTTTATCGTATAAAAATCAATGAACATGCAATACATAAGTAAAAGTCACGAAATTTTACATACAATATTTAAGACATGCATGTGAGATCATATTAAAATTTCATGGCCAGAATCAACATGAAACTATTTTTAGTTACCTTTTAACTCATAAAATGCATGTTAACTCGGTTTAAACGCCAAAAATCAAAATAAATAGCAAATTAATCCCTAAAATCACGAAATTTGACCACAAACATTTTGAGGTCAGTAGGTATACATGCACCAAAAAAATTGTCAGAATCGTATTTTAACTCAAAATCTTTGATGTATTAGTTATCTTATAACTTTAATAAAAATGTCCAAAATGAACATGCATGCTACAAGCTAGCTCTGATACCACATGAAAGTCCATAGACCTTAATTAGACTCCTCTAATTAGTTTCTAAATTACTTGTTAATTTAGTATTTAATGATCTATGTAACATGCATGCAAATATAAAGACATTTATATAAAAGAAGAAATTTCCTCACAATGATATGGAAAATATATGGGCACAACAAGAACTCCTTCTTGTTGTTCTTGAGCTACAAATATGGATGAACACAAGAAATCTCCAAACTAGAAGACCTCCTTCAAGTTGCACCAAGATGACACCAAATAATCTACCCTTATTATTAACTAGATAATAAGATAGATGATATACTACTAATGTTAGACTATATTACTACACTAGTAATACTTAGGAAATATTAGTATATGAGAGTTTTTAGTGAGAGGAAGGATTTTAGAGAGAAGTGTAAAAATTGCACAAAATGAAGTAGTATGAAAATGAACAACCATTGCTCATTATAAGGCCATATGGCCGGACCACTTTGTCCAAATAAGGACTCTTATTTTGTTCAATTTGATCACATGCATTAGAGTGGAGTGTTGTAGTATATGTGATGATTATTTCTACTTGAAATGTCACTTTCAATTTATAACTAAAGAGTGAAAACAAGAACAACAATCATCACCATGTAACTACAACCATAACCGGCCATCATGGCCTAGTTTGGTCTATTTTGATTTTTGATATTTTTCTCACAAATACTTATTGATCATATGGTTAATTATCTTGTATAATTAAGTGTTAATTTGATCATATAACAATTATATGACTCAATTAAATAAATAATATGTACTTAACATTTTAAGTAATATTTTACCATTATATCAATATATAATGGGTCCCACAATGCTTAGTTAATTTATTTTACAACTCCTTGTAAATATAATTAACTAATTACCTCTATCTCAAAACCTCAACTAATTTAGTAATTTAACGATTAATTACTAAGTTAAATCTTATTTAATCGTATTAAAATAAGATATAAATTTATTAGTCAATTATCGCATAATTGAAAAATAAGTTTAATCGAATTTGAGTTCTTAACTCAATTTCTAATAATTAACTCTCGTACATATCGAATATATGTAATGTACTAATTAACTGTATCGTATACAAATAATTAGTTACTATTTGGATTTAATCCTTTAGGTGTGACCGAAAGGGATCAGTTGATCACCGCCGTCAAACGACAATAACGTCAAACTCTAGTCAGCCAACCGTTATTGATTTACGTTAATCAACTGACTAATCATATATATAGTCAATAAATATCCCAATTATATTCCTTAATAAGATTTATTATGTGGCGCACTATTGTGGAGGACACCTACTCCAACAGTGTGCTCTTGACTTCCAATCTAGTTGGGAAAGGAGTCTACCGTTGGTGGAGTTTTCTTACAACAACAGTTATCATGCATCGATCAAGATGGCTCCTTATGAAGCTCTTTATGGAAGGAAATGTCGGAGTCCTATATGTTGGAATCAATTGAGTGATGTTCGTGACTTAGGCCCCGATGTTCTTGTTGAGACTATTGATAATGTGAAGGTCATTCGTGATAGAATGAAAGCCGCTCAAGACCGTCAAAAGTCTTATGCCGATATCCGAAGAAGGCCGTTAGAGTTTGAAGTTGGTGATAAAGTGTTCTTGAAGGTGTCTCCTATGAAGGGTGTTAAAAGGTTTGGTGTTAAGGGTAAATTAAGCCCGAAATACATTGGACCCTTTGATATTGTGGAAAGGATTGGTGCAGTTGCTTATAAGTTGGAATTGCCGCCGAATTTGGCTAAGGTTCATGATGTTTTCCATGTTTCTCAATTGAGAAAGTATGTTAGTGATCCAAGCCATGTATTTCAAAAGGAATTGCCCGAGCTTGAACCGAATTTATCCTTTGAAGAAAAGCCGATCCGTATCCTAGATCGTAAGGATAGGAAGTTGAGAAGTAAAGTAGTTCCGTTGGTGAAAATCTTGTGGAGAAGTGCAAATGTCGAAGAAGAGACTTGGGAAACCGAAGCTTCTATGCGTAGTAAATATCCGAGTCTTTTCGAGTAAGGTAATTTTTATTTTTACTCAAGTTTCGAGGACGAAACTTTTTAAAAGGTGGGGTGATTGTAACACCCGGAAATGTACCCTATTTTTCTAGTAGAAATATTTTACGAAATCTTTTCAGCGAATTTAAGTTTTAATTAAGAATTTTAAGTTTCGAGTCGAATTTAGAATTTCCGAGTTCGTATTTGGAATTTCCGAGAAATTCCATGAGAATTCCGTCTTAAGGCGAGTTTGACTTTTGGTTGACTTTTTCCTTACTTATACTCATACTACTTAACCTAATTTCCTACTCAAACTCACAAACACATTCCTTCCTCTTTAAGAAAACTCAAACCTTGCCTCCTTAGCTTTTTCCGATCTTTGATTCATCGTAGTTCATTCGTTACTCGATAGAATTCACGTAAGTTCGTCTCATTCTTCTCCCCTTACTTTCCTCTATCCGTATTGATGATAAAATCACCGTCTTTCTCGCTTTTCAATCTTTCCGTCTTTCTCAAGATGAATTTCATTCATCTTTTATGATCTTTATGTAGGTGGTGACCTCCAAGATCCCGACAAAGACTATTTCCTTATAGAAGAGGAGCTTGACGATTAGCAGAGACGCATAAAGGTAACGGTGAAGGGTTACTCGGTATCATTTACGTGTTTTATGTGATTTCTAGGATAGAAACCGTGTTTTAGATTATGGTTAGTAAATATATGATTTGTATTATTGTTGATGGATGTTGTTTATTGAGTATTCACATGAGTATTGATGAATTTGAATGATAGTCGATTATTATCAAAAGTCGACTTTGAAGAAACAAGGCATTTTCGAGTACATTAGACCCCAGCCGGTCGACCGGCAGCCGGTCAGACCACCGGCTGGGGCACCTGCTGTATATTTTTGGCATTTTACGTTAGTTTGGAATATGAGGCTGGGCTCAGCCGGTTGACCGGCAGCCGGTCAGACCACTGGCTGAGACACCCCCTTCCTTCCTCTGTTTTTCAATTGACCCTTTGGTCCCAGCCGGTCGACCGGCAGCCGGTTGACCTGACCGGCTGGGACACACTGACATTTCATATTGATTTTCGTAATGACTTGTGGCCTGAGCCGGTGGACCGGCAGCCGGTCAGCTTGACCGGCTGGCACCTGCTGGAGTTCTTTGTGATTCTTGTTTACGGTTTTCATTTATAATATTTCCGATGATTCATTTAACGTATAATTTTACGTAGTGTCTTATAATATTGACATTTTGGAATAATGATATTTCATTCGCTTGTATCATATGTTTCGTGACGGTTTTCGATATGTTCCCACTTTGAGTCGGTTTTTACAAATGTTACGGTTTGAGCACTATTTTGTCTTGTGCTTGGTATTCTCATTCCCTGGGCTACCTTTCCGTTCGTAAGGCTGGAATGTCGGAACGGAGAGGTATCCTACTGCTTAAATGCATGTGTAGTGGGCATACGACGACGTTGTTGGGAGTTGAACGCTATGCGTTGTTCGACCCGGCCGTCAAATGTTGTGTACTTGCGAGGTGGTGTTATTTGCATTTAGCGTACCGCTTGTTATGTGGCTAGAGCTCTTTTCCGCCTCTTTCGTGAATGTTCGCTACCGAATTTGGGGTACTCGGCGTCATTTGATTGACCGAGTCTTGGATGCGAAACGTTTATCGCATGTCGAACTGGAAAATGCGATTCCGGGATTCTGGCCAGATTTAGACTAGGACCGTATTATTATCGTCGTCCTACCGGAGGAAATTAGTGAACATATACGAAATGTGATCGTGTATGCGTTCAGGGAAATGCTTATCCCGTGGATGCCTGTTAATCATACTTGCCATGTACACGATGCTAGTGCGTTTCATTTACCGTGAGAGATGTCGTTGTGTCGTCGTCTTTGAATGCGTGATTTCATGATATTTTTCATGGTCATTGCATGATTGGACACCGTCAATGTCTTGGTTCGTGAATGGATGATAATATGTTGGATTTATGTGATCATCGCATGACTTGACTTGGTTTGTCTGTCGAGTCTCAATCTTATCAATCTTATAACCGCTAACGGTGAGATGTAAGCCCTAGTGAGCGTATTCGATTGCCTAAGAGTGTCTTCCCCGAGTCTTTGAATAACATGATGGATTCGGATATGTATTCCATATGCTCTTATCATTATATCTCGTATTGCCTATCTATTCTTATTATATCTCGCATGGATATCTATATATGCATGACTTTACTTTCGTATTTCCTTATATGTACGTTTGATGTGATATGGCTGGGAGAACCCGGAGTTACTCCCCACTGACTGTGGCATTCATGTTTTTCATGGATGAACAGGTTCCTTGCTATGGATGACTTTTTGGATATGATATTTTGGGGTTCGGGTGTGAGCTAGCGGGCGTTGTCCCTGGAAGTTTCACCTCTAGACGATATTAGCTAGTTTTATTAACACTTGTTTCTTTTGCTACTTTTAAAGAGACCCCGTCCTCTTGGTTTTGTTATTACGTATTTAGTTTGTAACATTTTGACACATACACACCTCGTTTATTTTATCTTGCATGTGGTTAAATGGTTTTTAACATACCGTATTTTCCGGCATATTATTTCCACATGCTTGTAGTTTTATATTCCGCATTCGCGAGGGTTGGTCACAACCCAGGTATACTTTGTATAATAATCAATTGATTAACGTTTATCAATAACGGTTGGCTTGCTAGATAAGTTTTACGTTATTGTCATACAGATGGCGGTGATCAACTGGTCCCTAAAAGTCACACCTAAAGGATGTGTTTGAGAGATGTGATTATTTGAGAAAATAATCATATTGATGCCCTATTATATGACTAAAAGGTTAGTCAGTGTATTTGACTAAAAGGTTAGTCAATGTGATGATGAGCAGATTATTTAATAACGATTAAATAAAGTTAGCTGAGACGAATTAACTGTAATTCGTAAATTGGATATAAAATGTCATATTTAATTGTTGTATATACTGTAAGCTAATTAAACATAAACCGTTATAATTAATTGGCAAATTATAAATATACGGATATTTATAATTAGTTATGTATTATAATGTCGATCCATGTAAAACGACGATTATAATATATTACATTATATTGGAAGCTAAAATGACCAAAAACGAAAGTATCCAGATACACTCGGTTTTTAGTCAATGGGTATTATTTTGAGGAGACAAAATCTCCCCATATAAAACCTACTAAGGAGCCGTGAGACTAGAAGGTAGAGAAAGAAAATTCTAAACCTAATTGATTCTCACTTGAGCCTCCATCTATCAGACACACATCACAAGAGAAAAAGTTAACAGTAACTTTTCACAAAAAAACACAAAACCTCCTTCTCAACAGTGAGATCGTGCAAGAGGTTCTCTTTCTAGCAAAAGAAAAGGGTATTTCTCGGAGCATCTTGGGTGCAACGATTAGGAGGATATCTACCTTGATATCTCTGTTCTTTACATCTATTGCTAGGACCGGAGGTTGATTTCTAAATCTCTATTCTTTTCTTGCTTTCGTTTATGACTCGCATAATCAAGTTATTACTTTTTCGTTATAATCCTATAATAATTGTATTGTGGTAATACCGATTTCCCACAAGTGGTATCAGAGCATTGTAACAACCCGAAAAATACCAATTTTTCTAGTAAAAATATTTACTAACACTTTTCAGTAGAACTTAAGTTTTTAAAATAGGAATTTTTGTTCGGAGTCTTATTTTGAAATTCCGCGTTCGTATTTGGAATTTCTGAGGGATTTCATGAAAAGACCGTTTTTAGTCATCTTTGACTTTTCTTGACTTTTAAGTCGTCTTTGACTTTTCTGGACTTTTTGAAAGTCGTCATTGACTTTTCTTGACTTTTAAGTCGTCCTAAACTTTTCTTGACTTTTAAGTCATCTTCGCCTTTTCTCGACTTTTCAGTCAACTTTGACTTCCGTTGACTTTTTCCCGACTCGCCTCATAAGTTTGAGGACCGAAATTTTATTTAAAAAAATAATATTGTTGATTTATTTTTATTTAGATTTATTAAGATTTATCATAATTTAATATAATTATTTTGAATTTATTCGGAATTTAAAGAATAACGTTTACGGTTTTAACCGAACGTCATTTAACTATTCCCTACTCATCGTAAATCCCGTAACAAAATCGAAACTCGACTTTGGCATGAGTCACACGCCCATGTCATCGTTTTCCACTCACTTGAGATATTTTAATTGTTTCGATTAAACTAATACAAATATCTTAGATATTTGTTACTTTATCGATCCGTCAACGGAAGATTACGCAAATCGAGGAAAATCAGACCCTATATCACCTATCCCACACGGCTCTCTTTCCCCTCTAATAGACCTTGATATTTTCATTACTTTTGATTAATATATCATAATATCTAGATATTATTTCACTTTATCGATCAGTTAACGAAAATTACGCAAAACGATCGAAATCAGATCCGTCTTCTCATCATTTCCCACGGCTCATAAGTCCTCTAATAGGACTAGATATTTGTCTTTCTTTTGATTATTAATAACATAATATCTTGATATTTAGTGTAATTAACTTTATCGTTAATTATATAATCGTTTACCGTAAAATAATTAGTAAACGCGAGTCAATTACGTAACAACAATTTCAAAACCCGACATCCACCTTTGCCTATATTTACACGGCTCAACACAACACTCCACTCACTAACAACTTTTCATTTTACAACAAATCAACTAAAGATCAAAATATCACTTTCTTTAATCGTTCTTCGTGTTCTTCGTCGTTCATCATTTGTTCTTCATCGTTCTTGAGCAAAACCTTCATAAAATCTTCGTTTCTTAATTTAATCCATCCTAATTTATATTTCTAGACTCTCCTCTTCGCTCCTCATCTTCACGTATGGTTTAATTTCAATTCCGTCAAGATCATTTTCAACACTTTAATTATGGAAATTCATATTTTTAGTTCTAATAATGTTTTCTTGTTATTTTCTTATAGGGGAAGATTTAGAAGACGAGTTTGGAGACTCGTATATTTTGGGTGAAGATTAGTAGGAGGGTTTCTTATTATATACTTCTTATTATTATTTTTGTGCTAAGTGGTTTGCTAGCTAAGGTAACAATTCCGTTTTACTCGACGAATTAATGTCACATAGCTTTGTTTTGGTTCATGTTATGGTTTTTATGGTTTTAGTTAGTAACATAGCTTTAGCCTTTGTTTCTTTAGTTTTTGGTTCATCTTTGTTTTAGTTCATGTTTTTAATGATTTATGGAATTTTTGGTAGTAATATGATAAGGAGTTGTTTTTATTATGTTGTAGGAATTTTTATGATTTTCCATAAGTTATGATTTTTATGATTTTGTATGAATTTATAATAGGTTTAGTGTTCTTGGTAAATTTTATGATTTTCCATAAGTTATGATTTTTAGGATTTTGTATGAATTTATAATAGGTTTAGTGTTCTTGGTAAATTTTGATGATTTTCCATAAGTTATGATTTTTTATGATTTTGTATGAATTTATAATATGTTTAGGGTTCTTGATAAATTTGGATGATTTTTAATAAGTTATGATTTTTATGTTGTTTAGGAAATTTTAATATGTTTAGTGTTCTTGATAAATTTTGATGATTATTCATAATAATGATTTTTGTATGATGATGGTTAGATTGGTTGTTAAAATAGTTGTTTGATGATTAAAGCATGTTGGAATTTATTGGGTGTTGTTGGGGTGGAAACCGTGGAGAGGGGTGGCCAAACCGGACCAAACCAGACCGGTCCGGGCCG